>JAFHAW010000118.1:0-143460 GCA_019022515.1 Quercus aquifolioides
TAAACAATGATTAAAGGCTCCATTGTTGCAAATAAAAGAGGAAAAAGTAGAATGGAATGAAGGGAGAGAAAGATCCCCAGCTCAGTGCAGCAAGTATTAAACTAAGATTTTGATGAGTGTGTGTTCATAAGGCATGAATGAGACAATATGGGCTGTTTTGAGTAAGTAGGATGAGATTAACTCTAAGGTTAAGGCTTTTTATGAGTAGTGGGTTGTTTATGAGTATTGGGAGGCATTTATGAGCTGTGATTGTGTAAAGGAGAGGAAAGAATGTCTGAGGTTAGATGAATGTGGGTTGAAAGGGATGCGTATAGTGAGCTTAAAGAGAGCTAAACTACAAGTAAAATGGCAAATAAATCAAGAGTTTCAGAAAAGTAGTTGCTGTCTTTGTGGGCTGAGATGCTCATGCTTTTATAATGAAGTTTTTAGAGAAGCATTAATCAACAAGAATCCAAAAAATGTAGCTCTGATTTAGGGAATCCAGATAGTTGAGTTAATAATCTGGATTTGGCCTAAAAATGGGAGATTTGCTTTTGGGGCTGTTTTGCTACTTTGGGCAATGTCCAAATGGGTAATATTTGGGGTAATCTTGCATTAAATACTAAGATTGCTGAGATTGTGTTCAGCCAATGGGATTAAGGCAAGTATTAAGGAAGAATCCTAATGCTGCAACTGAGATTTAGACCCTAGGAAGTAGGATTCAACACCCCAAGCCAGGTGTCAAAGTTTAAGCCCACTTCAAAGGGTTCCGCTGGAGATCCCTTTATGCCCTCCAAACCACATGTTCCCAATTTTTCCCCTTTTAGGATTCATGGGCTTGGCACATGAATCACGTCTTGAACGTTTTTAACATTTATAGCATCAATTTGTTGAAATTTTGATATTTTAGTTTCAGCTCCCCTTCCGTTGGAGGTGTAGTCTTGAGGAAGATGATGGAGTCCCATCATCCTTTAGACTTCAGCTGATATGGCAGCCCTTGGGCACTATTCACATCAGGTAGGGGGTGACAGAAAGCTGATGGGACAGCCCTTAGTTCATTCTTAAAGGCTTGGTTCCCTTGTATGAGTCCTTAGTTGCTCCTTTTTGGTTAGGGATGAACAAGGGTTGTTTGCCCACTCTTAATTCCTTTGCCTCTTGCTGGTGTTTTTTGCTTGGGCTTGCTCACTTGGGCTGGTTCCCTTAGGCTGGGTTGTGTGTACATGTTTGCCATGGGTTTTCATTCCTCATGGACTTTTATTAGTAAATATTCTTGGGTTCTTCATAAATACTTGCAATGGGTCTTTGGGAAATTAGTTGTAATGTTTGAAACAATAGAACAAGTTTCAAAATACTTTTGTAAATAATATTCACTTTGATGAATTCCATGTTTCAAATAATGTTCATGGTTTCTAATAATCGAATCATAATTTAAATGATAAGCTTGTGGGATCGAGTATTTTCCATGAGCGTTGAAGATATATTTTATGGATGTTGTGATGCAAGTGATGACCATGTGTTTCATGGGTTATAATGTGTGAACATATTCTTTAAGATAACTCCCTATGAGTTTTTATAAAACAATTACCATGATTTTTTGCTATAGTAATACTTAAGCAATAATGATGCCATGATACTTTTCTCTTTGCCAAGCGTTAATAATCTCTGGTTTTTTGATAAAATAGTGCCAATGAAGATTGGACTTTTGATATTGCCAATGAAGATTGGGCTTTTAATATTGCCAGCGGGAACTGGGCCTTTGATATTGCCAATGAGAATTGGGCTTTAATGTTGTCGATGAAAAATTGGACTTCAAATATTGCCAATGAGGATTGGGCTTTTGGATAAATAAATTGTCCTGGGTTTAAACCATGGGCTTTGATTATGGATTTGAATTCCATTGATAAAATTGTTCTGTTATGGATTTGAATCATGAGTTTTTTAAATATTGCCAAGCATAAGTATTCTTGGGCTTTAAATAGAATAGGATGTGTATTTTGAAAAATAAATAGATGGTACTCAAATAAAATTATGTGTGTAAAAAAAAGTACCCTAACAAGAATAAACTGAAAACGATTTTCATATTTTAGGAATCAAAATAGGAGCTCTGAAAAAGAAAAAAGAAAAAAAGAAAAAAAAAAAAGAACCAAAGTGAAAAATGACCCAAAATATAAGAGTATTTGCATTGATCCATGTAAAATAGAAAAATGTATCAATTTTACACTTTTAAGCTCCAAAATCACCTATATTAGTCAAGTTAAAAATGTGTAAATTTGTAAAGTTTCTACGGTAATTATGTAAATTTACATTGATACTATTCACTTTGCATTTTGTTTTTTATTCTTCCTTTACATATCTCAAAAATAAAGGAAGAAAGTTGATGATAATTGTTGTGTGTGAAAAAAGAGAAACAATTAACAAAATCAAGAAAAAATAAATAATATTTTAATGTAACGTAGTGTAAATTAGATAATTTAATGTGAGGTGATTTAAAAAATAAGTATATAAAATAGAAAAAAGTAGGTTTTTATACTAGATAAATATTTTACCTAAGCTGATATAAATGCTTTAAAGACAAAAAAATAGAAAAGAAAAGAAAAATATTTTAGCATGCTTTAAAAAACATGAGGGATGCACGTGAGTAAAAACAATTTTTTGCAAATTGATGTTATGAAAATAAATAGAAAATGAACATATTTCAATAATAATAATAAAAATTTGTAAGAACATGTAATTATAATTACGTTACGATTTTGCATTTTGGATTGATTAAAAAAAAAAAAAAAAAAAAAAATTCACCGAAAAGGGGGAGTATACTTCTTTTGTGCACTTATCTGCACCAAACAAAAGCTCATTGGCGGGAAAGTTTTATTTTCCCGCATTTTTCTTTTTTATCTTTTCTCGGCAATCTCGTCGTTTCTTCTCTTTCGGCAACTGCGTTCTTCTCGTTGATTCTGCAGTGATTCTACAATCAGGTACTCGTCGCCACCATCACCATCGAACCTTTTTTCAGAATTTGGGTTTTGCTGTTTCAGTGTTCATTTTTCTTTCTGAAATTAGGGTTTGCGGAAGCGCATTGATTAGTTTAATCAGGGACTTATGAATTGGGTTTTACTCGTTTTTGGCTCATACATGTGATTGTCTGAGATTAGGGCTCTCTCTCTCTCTCTCTCTCACAAAACGATCTGCCCAGATTGTTTTGAACCCCAAACCGTGGCTCAACCACCTGTGGAGGAAATCTGAGAACATCGGTCATCAACGGAAATCAGTACCCAAAATTTGATTTCATGGGTTTTTTGCATTATGTTTGAATTTATTGGCTTATATATGATTTGCTTTTGCTTAGATTTATGGGTTTTTTTTTTTTTCTCTCATTTATGTTTCTCTCTTTCACTCTGTTTGTTGATCTCATCTATAGCTATTTAATTAATCAATTTAGAGTCAATAAGCTAATCTGATTCCCTTATAGTTTCTTATCTTTTAATAAAAATTTTGGCCTCAACTCTATTTTTGCATGCCAACTGTTCGACTTAAGGCCTTCCCTCATTGATATACAAAACCAATGATGTTGTTAGCACATTGCTAAGCAAAAGTAACCTGCTTTTGGGTGCAATTTGGTTGTCCTTTAATCTCCCAAGTGAGACTAACCAGGGCCATAACCATAGCACAATAGTGATGGTAAATTCGTTAGCAAAATCAGTGTGGTTGTAAAATACTTAGTATGCTGTGCAACACAACCAAGAGACAAGATGAACTCTAAGTTTCTGAAGTCAATTTAAGTCTGTACAACCAATCTTCCTCTTTTTTTTTTTTTCCTGTGTCCGAAGTCAGCCAAAGTCAAACTCAGACAGAGCTTAATCCCTTTCCTTCTTCCCTCCTTCTTCTTGTTCTTTTATTTTTTTTCAATGCATTTTGATCCATGTGTTACAGAAATATGAGAAGTTAGAAGTGAGCTGGTTAATGTCGGCTTTTATTTCAATCAAACTTTTTATTTGGTAATATAATCAAACTTGACATCTTAGTAGTTAGAATTGTCCCCCTACAATAATATAACAGTTAAATAATTGATGGGGTTTGTGGAATCCACTTTACAGAAATGGAATTAATTGATTATGATTGAAATCCTGTTTGTAATTATGAGATACAATGAACTCTAGTTGTTTATAGAGTAACCAGAGCTTTTTGCTATGCTTTTTTTAATGTTTCCAAATTCATATGATCATATTATGTTTACTAAGCCTTAAACTTGATCATAGTCATCAATTCTTTATGATATACCAAATTAATATGAGATACAATGCTTCAAGTTGATGTTTAGGTTTGCCATCATTAATAAAGCTCCAATTGATCCTCTCCATATATTCAATCATGAATGAGGTAGTACATTACAAACAACATATCCAGAACAGCTCAGATGCATTAGTTTTATTTTACAATCTCCCCTAGATTTGTTTCAACAAACTGGGAATTCTCTTTTCAAAGTTTATTAACCAAAGAATGGCATAGGCCTTCTCTAAGTGTACAACCTATCCTAAACATAACATCTAATACGTGAAGGCATGCATAATATTGCATAACATGATAATTGAATTTGAACGTGATGCCAATGGAGCAGAAGACTTTGATTATGAACAAGTGCCTGAAAGCATCCCTACAATAGTGTCACACAAGCCTACAGAAGAATTTAGTCAATTTTCGGCGTTCATTGTAGCCCATGAAAAAATTAGAAATAGAGAAAATCATTCTAAACTCCAATCAGATTTCGTTGAGCACTTGTGGCAATGATATAGCGAGTCATAGAATCATCTAATTTTAAGTTTTATACTCGCATTAATTTTTATGTCTTTAGTCTTTATTGTAATTTGAAATTTCTCTTCATTTATGTTAATCTTGTACAAGTACTTTAAAAATTCGATGTAATTTGAAATTTATCAAATCTATGTTAATCTTGAAATTTATCAAGTCTTTTTGAAAAATATGACTATTGAGAAATATTATCATTTGAAAAATATGACCCTTAAAAAAAAGGCTATTGAGAAAATATAATTGTTGGAAAATTTAAAAACGTTATCATTGGAAAATTTAAAAATATAGCTGTTAGGAATTTGAAAAATATTAGTTGTTGGGAATGAATAAAGAAATATTAAAAAAGAATAAAGAAAGATTAAAGAAAGAATAAAGAAAGAAACTGCTGGAGATGCTCTTACAATGTATATATATCCTGTTATTGAAAACATTCCTTTTTTAGTTGCTATTCCTTTTTCAATTTAGTTATATTTAAATGCTTGGCTTTTTGTTTTTTTTTTCTTTGAGGGTTTTTTTAATTGTTTCTTACTATGATTGTTATGTTGTAAGTTTTTCTTTTTTCATGGGTTGATTTCTTAATTGCCTAGAAAATAAGCTGTTCTTTTCACTCATTTGATTAGATGGGTAAGGAGGAAAGCCCACAAGTTACCAGAAGAACAACCAGGTCTTCCTCTTCTGCTACTGTTGCAACGAAAACATGTGATTCACATCCTCTAACAATCAAGGATCTTGTGTTTGGAGAAGACCCCATTAGCTTGAATGATTTGTTATCTAGTTTTCCTGGTAGACGTATTCAGATTCTTGAGCTTGTGCGCCTTTTGGGTGCATCTAATTCCCCCATGCTTCCTCTTTTTATTTATGGAGGCGCTTCTTCTGGAAAAACAAGTATAGTTCTTCAAATGTTCAGGCATCTCAACCGCCCTTTTGTTTATTCAAGTTGTCGTACGTGCTATAGTCCTCGTATCTTGTTTGAATCCGTTTTGAATCAGCTTTTGCTTCATAGGAAGGATGCAGCCAATGATTATTCGAGTGCAAAGCGCTGTGAAAGGCCATCTGATTTTGTTAATTTTCTCCGCGAAGCCTTGAGTAATGTTATAAATAATTTCAAGGGGAACTCTGGGAAGTTGGGCACCAAAAAGTTGGTTGGACAGGCTGATGGAAATATGGTCTACTTGATATTTGACAATTTGGAGCTTGTTAGAGAGTGGGATAAAAGTTCCACCATATTACCTTTCCTGTTCAATCTCTATGACATTCTAAAGATGCCGGAGGTGGGTCTAATCTTTGTCAGCAATACTTCTCCTGATACATATTACTCAAATATGGGTTACATGGAGCCTGTACCTGTTTATTTTCCTGATTACACTGAGGATGATCTTCGTCAAATATTCATGAAAAACCAAGCAAACCGGAAGCTTTATTCATCATTTCTTGAGTAAGAATACAGTTTTGAATTATCTTTATATTGCATTCCTGATCTTTTACTTGATGTGATTTTGTTAATGAACTTGAGTTTTCTTTCTTGTTGAACAGTGTTGTTCTTAGGTCCTTCTGTAGAATAACTAGAAGGGTGGATGAATTATCTACTGCCTTTTTACCATTATTTCAAAAATACTGTGAGCCTTTACATGATTTGGGAGTTGTTCCCAATGAAGAAATGAAGAGACGATTGTTTTGTCATCTTCAGCCACAAATTGCTCCTTCTCTGAATGAGGTATTTAAGGTTTCATCTCAGTCTTCGCCTGCAGCTGAATCAAACAAGGAGACAAAGAAGAAGAGCAGCAGAAGGAAATTGGGAGTTTGTGCAGAAATTGATGAGTTGGATTTTCATATGTCCACTTCTGCAAAATATCTCCTTATATCAGCATTTCTTGCTTCAAGAAACCCAGCTACCCTTGATGCCTCCCTTTTTGATTCAATGGGTGGTATAGATAGTCGAAAGAGAAAGCGAAAGTAAGTGCATTGACAATTTGATATTCAGTCTATGTCATAGTAGTGAAGTCTATAAGTGATGGTTATTTGGAGTTTTCAGGTTGCAGAACTACTCACTCTGAAGTAGGATATATCTGTGTGGTTGAATCACATTCTTATGAACCCCATTTGCTTTCCTTGGCAGAGGTTTCCTATTATCATTTTATTTTGCAATAGGAGAACTTCTATCCATGCTTTTGGTTGGTAATTTTTTGATTGAACATTTTTTTTTTCTACATCTTGGATTTTCTCCAGGAAACCAAGTTGGAATCTAATTAGAGTATTGTTAATAATTAAGAGAGGCATATCAGTCCCACTCCTTTTTGCCCCTCTATTTTATTTTTTAGGATGACAAAATGGATCCTAATGTGATTTTTTTAAGGCTGTGATTTTCTTATCATGTTACTAGCATTAACACTCAATGACCACACTGTGTTTCACACAGCTAACTAACCAATACCCATCTACTGCATTTCTTAATTTAAGGGATTTGAAGAGCTTATAGGTTTTCTGCAGGCCCTTTGCTGGAATCATTTATGTAACATGTGGTCACTCTTTTATTAGATTTGCAAGTTGACTCCTTTTATTATGGGCATGGGCTTGTGTCTAATGTTCTCTTATAGAGGCTAGGTAGCAAGAGAATGCCAAACATCCATCCACTATAGGAATGATGCAGAGTTGAGCCCTCTAGTAGTTTTTTTTTTTTTTTTGGGTATCCTAGACCCCTTTACTCCTCTCTCCTCCCCACCACCACCCCCCCCACCCACATTACTGCAAGTTATTATTTCATCTTTCTATGCTTGTTCATGCTTAGGTCCTCTCAAAAGTCATTGGAGAAGAAGGAGAATGCAGAACAGGAATTACTTATGAAGGGACCAGGAACTTTCCCATTAGAGAGGTTATTAGCCATATTTCAATGTCTCACGTCTGTGGCAGAAGGTTCAATCGATGAAGAGGAACAGGGAGATGAAGGGTTAGGAGTTCAAGGTGGGGATGGTGGACTCATGTCTGACGTTCTGTTGCAACTATCCAGTCTCTGCAATGCAAATTTTATTGTTAAAGGGGGAAGCTGCCCATTGGAAGGCTCAACTCGGTACAGATCTACTGTGTGTGAAGACATGGCTCTGAAGGTAATCTTTGTGCTCCTGTGTATTGATTTTGTAAGAAAATTTTCTGTAGGTTTAACATTATGAGTTGTTTGTTGTTTACATTAAATCTGTTTTATTGGTAATTTTGAAATGTTTACAGGTAGCAAGGAGTTTGAAGTTCCCTTTGTCAAAGTATTTATATAGAAGATAATAACCTGTAATGTGGAAGCTAATTGTGACATGGTCTTCAACTCAAAAAATCTTTCAGAGAAATTTTGTAAAGAAAAAGGTCAGATTGGTTACAATTTCAAGTTCTAATAGCCCCTGCAATGTGATCATGATTTGTGGATATCGAAGTTGAGGAAACATAAGATCACTGCTATTGAGTGGACTCATTGGTTCTTGTTGTCCATTGGATATGAATTAGCACTTAGAACATTGAAAGGGACTGGAAAAGAAACAGTTAATTAATATCCAGGTAGTTTAATTAGTTTGGTCACTGACTGTATTTCTGTTATTTTGCGGTCTCACCATCTATACATTGTACTTAACTGACTAACTACATCCGGTTATTGCTTACACCCAAACTCCAATTGTATGGGTTCTAGGGTGCAAAACTTGGTAGATGTACAAACTTTGTCCACACTGTGGCAGAATCCTCTTGTATTTATTCTGTTATGTAGTGTCCTCATACAGTGAGTGCTGATGTTTCTACTTTGTATATAAGTTGTGCTTCCTGGCTTTTTCTCAATCCTGGGCTACATGCTGCTTTCAACGTAGTTATTCTGTGGCAAGGTCCACAAATAAACTTGGTGTGGTTATGCCGGCCCTTGCTGCAAGCCTAATCCTCCCATAAATAGGCCAAGATGATTGGACTGTATATGTTGATCTTCTAGTTATTTCTACTTTGCCTTTTGGATTGTCCAAACTTTCAAAATCAGTAGAAAGATGACATTCAGCTAGTATAAATATTTTGGTTTGGTATGGAAAGAAACTGTTCCAACATTGAGCTCTAGATACAGATAGACTATCAAAAAGCTACATCCTAGAATAATGGTGGAAGACATTTCTTCAGACTTGAGGAGGAAATGTGCAAGAGCATTTAGTAGTGCAGGAGAGGGGAGGGAATGTTCATCTAAAATGACAATTAGGATTATCTTATTATAAATTTTAAGAAATAGATATAAATTAACATCGTTAGGGTAAAATGGAACTTCCCAACCATCTACATTAAATGCACTATTGAGCATATTGTTTTGATAGCTTGCTAAGCGTTCATTGTTCACGCAACCATAAAAAATGGGCCAAAGCATAAATTTGTAGAGAATTAATCAACATTTTAATTAAAAGAAATATGTGCCTTACATACACTGCATGTGCAGTGAGGAAGTTCGGTTTTCATTATAAATAACCCATGAGTCATTAATGCCATCCACGTTCCTCATAAGGCAGTGATAATTTAGAGATAAAAGAAAAAATATAGAAAAGTGTTTGAAAACATTTTAGAATATTGAAACTTTCTAGAAGGTAGCTCTCTAGAGCTCAACTCAGTAGTCCAGAAGGAAGCTCCCTAAAGTAGTCTAATCTAAAGGCATGGAACCAGGACTGGAAGAACATCTCTTTAAGAAATTGGAGTAAGCCCTAAATTAGACCACTGCGACCTAGGTATGGTTCTAAAACTCCATTTTTAAGTAAAAGCAATACGCAAGGGCAGAATTTTTACTTGTTTTTGATAAGTAATTGAACTTCATTGAAAATTTTGAAAGAATGTATACAGTTAGTATACCAGAGTTTTTAAAAAAATTTCAGAAAAAAAAAAAAAAATCATAAACAGAAAATATCAAAGCCTTTGTATCAATGGCTGTAGCATAAAGACTCTAGAAACTCCGTTAAGGAGTACACAGAGAGGGTAAGAGAATGTGATGCCCATTCAAAGAGTCTTCAAGAAGAGAAACTTGAGATTAGGCAGAGAAATATCCTTTCCCTCAAACGTGTGTTGATTACGCTCCTTCTAAATACACCACATAAGACATGCTGGAACTGCCCTCCAAACTCTCACATATCTTTGAACTACCCTTACTCCTTCCCAAGATTTCAGTATGGTGTCAGCAGAGTTTGGCATAACCCAATCAATCCCAACTAGACAAAATATGAATGCTCACGTCTAAAAGTATCTATGGGTAGAGACTAGGATCATGGGTATGATTCAGTTGTAAATTTCAATTCTAATAGTAAAATTCCTTTTTAGGGTTAGGATGAACCCTTATAGTGGTTTTGCCTTTGCATGTGTCCATAGGTTTTCCATTTCGTCACCAATAACTTGTGTTATTTGTTTTATTGATTTATTCTTTATATAGGAGACTTGCATGCTCATGGTAATTATCTGCTAATCAAACTAAATTACATAAATCGTTCATCAAACCTGACTAATTCTTCTTAAAATAAACTAAGGGATCTAATTGGTCATTTTAATTAGTGTTTGAGCAGGTTTCACTTTGTGTAGAATTAATCTCTCGAGAGTGTGATCCTTGACCTTGTTGTCATAGAGTAAATTTTTCAAATTTTATTTTTTGACTATGAAACTTGGATTTTTGAAGACTCTAATGGTGAAGATGGCCTTCAAATCGCATGTGATAAACTTCTGAAGGATTGTCAATATTAGAAAATTGCTAGGAAATCTCAAGAAAAATTAAATAAGGTGAAATTTAATAAAGAAGTATTGTAAAATTAGATGAAACCAACAAATTGAATGATATTTTTAAAAATCAATCTGCCTCTCAAGTGGACAAGATCAATCACTTGGAAGAGGAACTAGTTGAATGTAAAGTTAAATTGGAAAACGTAATAAGTGCCAATTGTAATAAAAAAGACTGCACTCTAAAGACAAAACCTACATATTCCTCAATTTAAGAGGAATCATAATGAAGAGTATAAGGCTAATGAAGGTAGGATAGATAAGAACACAAGACCTTTGGTTGAAGTTCAAGTTTCAAAACTCATGTCTATACCTCCTCCTAGAGTACAAGATAGATCTAAGTTTGTCCTTAGCTATCACCACTGTTGTCATATTTAGTTCAATGTCTATTCCTATTTGTCACCACTATGTTGTATCCAGATTCCAAACACACTTGGTCCAAACTATTTCAAGCACCATCCTCATAAGCAAGTATTCAATGTCACAAGGCCATGTACCTTTGTTTGGTGAGGTATTAAAAGCCTTGAGCCTAGGCTATTTCTCTCAATCCTTCCATAGACGTGCATGTAAGACCAATGTCTTTTCACTTTTACAGACAAAGACTTGTGCTATGTGATGTGAGTGAGGGAAGGATTTCAAGACTTAATTATCTATGTCCTCTGCTTGAATTATTCCCATCTTGAGTAGGACATCACGTAGTTGTTCCTTTGGCTACTCTTCTTGCATAACATTAATCCTGATAAGAGTATTTGTATATTACTGCATATTGTCAAGTGGATAGCCATGGTTGTTCTTTTATATAATTATAATCATTCTCTGATATGATTAATTAGCTACTTGTCCTTGGTAAGTAAACCTTATGGGGTAACCAGGTTACGTAACCGCGTTGGTACCTTTGGGAGGGGTATACCGTTAAGTAACCGAGTTGGGGAGTGGTATCAGGCCAGCACTGGGATCTATGGATTCAATCATTTCCTAGTCTCTTCCGTTTAGTCAACTTCTAGAGACACTACACGCATATAAATAGGGAACCACCGGAACAAACCAAACATTATCCTTTAATCCTCAAGCTGACCGAATATACATATTTGCTTTCTTCTTCTTCTTCGGGCTATTAATTAACAATCTAGTAGCTGATTATGCGTTGTCTTTGGGCTTTATAAACAACTATAACAAGCCTAATTTGTAACTAGACTAATCTTATTAGGGTATAACATAGATGTGACCAGTTCTAAATAAACTGATAAAAAATGTCTAAAAATATGATGTCCTTATCTATCTTCTCCTTTCCCCTATTTTGTATCTGGTTGAAATTTAACAAAAGATTTTTACTAAAATAAATGATGTCATTTTGCTTCCTATTTCAACTAATGAAATTTTTTTGTTCTTCATAAATAAAAAAATTATATATATATATATATATATTATTCTACTTTTTTTTAATTAAAATTTTCATCTACTCATATTATTAATTTGCTAGTGATAAATATATTGGGGTTGCGTTTTTCCAATGATGATGGTTGGAAAGGAAAGAGAAAAATAGAGTTTTCCCTATTCAAAAATATTCAACTTGTAGTCATTTATTTTAATGTTGTCTTTAATCCCAAACTACTATATTATCATCTAAAATTATGGTTTTATCACTTTTGACACATACAAAAGTACGATAATAATCTCTCTTCTTGAATATATTGCTTATCTCAATACATTTGTAAATATTTACCAAAAATTGATTTTCAATTTCTTTTTTTCCATAAGAAAGCTTGGTTTTCAATATAATCCAAACTTTCAAGCTTGTTCAAGATAAATCATACTTTCCAAAAGTGTTTATTTAAAAGAATTTTTTTAAAAAGGGATTTTTCTACTCATTGTTAAGGGCCATTTTTGTGTGCAACCACGTATTACTAGACTCGGATCTATTTTGGGAGTTGAGCCCGAAACTCAACATTAGGTCAAAGAGACCAATGACTTCCAATGCATTTTTAGGCTTACAAAATAAATAAAACTCGAAGTCCAAGAATCAAGATAATGGTTGAAATATATATATATATATATGCTTAGCATAATATCATTGTTTAATCATTCTCTAAAAAGTATTGTAGTATGTTTTAATTAGCTCAATTGGGAAAGCCTTTGATGGTTAAATAAAAGATCCGAGGTTCAATCGTTGCCTACACCAAAAAATCAATTGAAGTCTTGGTCTGATGATAAATAGCAAAATCATCAAAAGTAAGCGTCATAATTAAGTTGAAACTCAAAAATTGTTGAAGATCATAACGATGGATATTAAGTAATGTTCAATATTAGAGAACAATGGAATGGCTCCAAAATTGTTCATGTCTAGATATTATTTTATATTCAAATAATGTATGTAAAATTGTTCACGTCTAGATAGTATTTTATATTCAAATATTCAAATAATGCAGGAAAATTGTTCACGCTTGGATAATATTTTATATTCAAATATGTATGTTTTTTTTTTTAGAGATTTTTTCAACCTATGACGTCCGCTCCTGATGATAGCTCTTTATCATCAGACCAAGACATCAATCAGTTTTTGGTGTAGGCAGGGATTGAACCCCAGATCTCTTATACAACCATCAGAGATTTTACCAGTTGAGCTAACTGGAACCCACTATTCAAATATGTATGTTAAGAAGTGACAAATCAATTTATTAATCAATATGTTCATTAGTAAAATATATTAGTGAAAAATAATATTAAAGTAACTTCCATCCATCAATACCTAAGAAAGAAATGACACGCGTTTTTGCAACTAACCAAACTCCACCGGGTGTCCATCAAAAAAAAAAAAAAAACCTCCACCGGGTGTTTTTGCAATTAAACCTGACATAAACTTGAGCATCCTTGAAAATAGAAAAATAAACACCCGAGTTCTAGAGAACTTCAAAGATCTTAATAAAACTTTTGTCTTCAGCGTGGAAGACACTGATAAAATAAACTTTTGTCTTCAAAGATTTTAATTAATTGGTCTTCTTCTAAAACAAAGACTAAATAAATGGTCTGTCTTTTCAGAAAGGGAAAAAATAACTAGCAGGTAGAAAATAAAAATCTCACTTAAATAAAATAAAATAAAATAAAGACTTATCACTTTTAAGAGAAAGGGTCCAAGACTCTTCTCGGAATTTTCTAACATCCTTATTAACAGAGGCTACAAATACCATTTGCTTGTTATTAACAGATTAGGGAGAGGAAAAGGAAACAGTTGGGTTAATAGTTGATAAACTTGGTTGATTTATCAAAGAAAGAAACTATGAAGAAGAAGTCATCAACAGATCTCACCAACAAGAACACTGTGTCTGAAGAATTCCTTGAATTCAAGAGGAAGGTCAGTCAGCCTTTTCTGTTTCTCTTTAACTCATTGTAATTTGCTTCTCAATTATTGTAAAACAAGGTAATTATTACTTTTAATAATATAGAAATAACTATGAGCTGATTTTTTTCTTTTTTTCTTTTTTGCTTTTCAATCATTATGCAGAAAAAATGGGGTGATAAGTTGACAGGCTATAAGTGCTTTATGTTGTATCCAAGGTCACTCTACATCACCTGGGGTAATCGTGAATACTGGACTTGGGATTGTTTTGAGGAAACTGGGTGAGTTTTTTTTTTTTTTAATTTTTTTTAATGGGTGTATTTACTATTCTCCATAATTTGATAGCTTGAGCCTTGTACCTTAACTTGCAGTGATGAAAACATTGAAGTAGCCAAACTATCTCATGTATGTTGGCTGGATGTGAGAGGAAAATTGACAATGTCAGATCTGTCCCCGGAGGTTGAATATGAAATTGTGTATGTGGTGAAGTTGACCAAAGGCGCTTCTGGTTGGGAACTCCCTATCAGGCTTAAACTCTCTCTACCAGATGGAAGAGTTCAAGAACGCCAAGTTTGTCTTTTGGAGAAGCCTAGAAAACAATGGATGGAGCTCAATGTTGGCAATTTCCAGTCCAAGGATGGAGAATCGGGAGAAGTTTGCTTCGATCTTTTTGAGCATGGAGGACATTGGAAAACTGGACTTATAATTAAAGGTGCCATCCTTCGGCCAAAACAGAGTTGACTCTTCGAAGTTTCATAGAATAAACATCGAATAATAGTAGTTTTTTTTTTTTTTTTTTTTTTCTGGGGAACTAACGGTTTACCTAATAACGGGGTGCCACTAGGCTACAAGGCCTAGGGGCAATAGTTTGTATATTTGTAGTCAATACTTGTGAAACAAATTTGTGTCCCTAGAATTATTTTATTGTATATTAATTAGTCATGCTATATATGCTTGTTAAGTCTTGCCACACATTGGCTGTATTGGATTTATTTGTTTGTTCACTCTCAATTGTATACGTGGGAGTGTCACATATGTAAGATGAAATTCCCTAAACATAATTTAATAAATTATTCCATATAATAGGGGTGTTGGAAGTATTGCACAAATATTTTATTTTTGTGATTTATGAACAGGATAAATAATCAATATATGCACAAATCTATGTGTGAATATACTAGAGAAAATAGAATAAAATTTACAGACTAAATAAATGAAGTATGGTTGATACAAAACTGATTAAGGCTTGTGTTTGACACTATATCCTTAAGAAAGATTTCACCCCTCATAAAATTTATTCAGTGATGCTTGGAGTCTCTTGAACGCCTGCCTCCTAAAATACAATGATCAACGACATGCTAAAGAAGCACTATAATCTTTGTTCATAGCAAACATAAATTTCTCTCTCTCTCTCTCTCTCAAGACTCTTATGAATGAATGAAAAAACACTCTAAAATGAAATAAGGGATGCCTATTTATAGGTACACTAGCTAGCACCAGTTCATAATAAGTGCAATAGTGACTAGACATATTGTGACAAACTCGCACCAATTTAGAAACGTGCAATAGCCAATAAACATATTGGTTTGGAATTAAGTATAATGTGCACAAACAAACATTAAAATATGCCCAACCCACTTGGGCTGGCATTTATGGAATCAATTTCTTATTCACATCTTAATGTTTTTTTTTTTTTTTGGGTAAGTGCCCATGAATTAATAATCCATTTTTCTAAC
The DNA here is from genome assembly GCA_019022515.1 of Quercus aquifolioides. Taxonomy (NCBI): domain Eukaryota; kingdom Viridiplantae; phylum Streptophyta; class Magnoliopsida; order Fagales; family Fagaceae; genus Quercus; species Quercus aquifolioides. The sequence continues at coordinate 15,607 of JAFHAW010000118.1, forward strand.
AAGGGGTTCAAGTGAGAGTTCAACGTTAATGATTTTATTTATGATGCCCCATGTATGTGCTTCAATCACAGTAGAACGATTGCATCAATACATGATACAGTAGGCTTGTGTTGGTGACATGTGAAACTTGATTAAGTAAATATGTTGGTTTAGTTGGCTTGCTTTGGATTTTATGAATGTTTATTTGATTTGGAGAGAAGGAAAACATATTAGTAAGTAAAAAATGTCACTAATTTTATGTATTAAGTCATGTTGGATTGAGGGGGAGAGAAGGGGGAGTAGATTAGAGTAGAGTAGAGTTGATCTTCAATTAGCTTATTTTCAGCTAACTCTACTCTACTCCCGTCCACTTCCCCTCCCCGTCTCCTTAATCCAAACAAGTCTTAAGTATTAAAATTTTCAAGGTTTTATTCTCCAACCAAAAAAAAAAAAAAAAAATTTGTTCAAGGTCTTTATATGGATTGGGTTTATTGTGATTAACATCACTTCTACTTAGTCCATTTTTTGTATCTCTTTTTATAATGCCTGATTGCAATAGGCGAGATCAACAGTAAAAAAAAATGGAAAATATTATATTCTTAAAGATAATGTAAAATTAAAGACTACTAGTCACTGACCGACGCGATGCATGAGAATAGATAATTATATTTTAATTATGATATAATATATAATTTGTTCTCTAAATTTTGTGGAAAGTAATTTGTTCTCCCCAAAACTTAAACAATTTCTAAAATTATTTTTCATTTTTTTATCTCAAAAAATATATCATCATTTTATTATTTGGATTTATTTGATTGATATTACTTATTTTTTAGGCGGTCCATATTTTGATAAATTATGTTATCATGCGTTATGTTTTCCTAATTTGTTTTTCCTGTACAACTAAACTATTTGAGTTTCAAATATATTATTTAAAATTTTCATTCTCTTAAAAAGAGATTATTATATTTATTATTTTTCTTATCGTAGTAGTAGCTTCGAACTATTGATTGAGTTTCGTTTACTAATATAGATACATGAAATTGGAACCACATATTTCTTAAATATTCCTAAAAGATTATACCATATTATAAATTTAATATTTAAAATAATATGTAGGAAAAAAGTAGACTTTATGTCTAAAATTGAACACTTCACCTATCGAAATGAAAGAAAATAATCTGTATAACATAAAGAAAACATTATCTAATATATATATATATATATATATATATATATATATTTACTACATAAACCTTTATTTATTAAGATTTAATTGTTTTTAACTGGATTTTCATATTGAATTTTTGTTACTACACTCCTAAAGAGCTTTCTCATCTGTCACATCATTGGTCACATCATTATTCTTATTTTTTACTTTTAATTTTTTTTTTGAAAACATTAAATATATAAATATATTGGCTTTACAAATTCATCTTAGTCAGTTTTAACTTTACATGTTCATTTACTTTAATTTCAATGTTATAACTAAATAATAAATCAATGAAAAATTAAAATAAAAATATTGTCTATACATATTCATCTTGGGCGGTTTAATTTTAATAGTTTTTTTTTAGGGGGTTTAATTTTAATAGTTGATAGACACATTCAAATACATAGTCAACATTGTATTTTGATATAAATTCAAAATCTCACTTCCAAAATAACTAATTAAGTATTATGTCAAAAAAAAAAAAAAAAAAAAAATCAAACAAAAGCTAAAAGAGGAAGAGAGAAGACTTGTGAGTTGTGACAGAACAATTAAAAAATCAAATACACTACCAAATCGTATTAACCCAAAATAATATTATATAAAAAATATAATGATTCATCAAATTAAAGTAAAGTTGCAAAAAAGAATATATATATATATATATATATATATAGAGAGAGAGAGAGAGAGAGAGAGAGAGAGAGAGAAATCACATTTTTTGGGAGAGAAATAGAAAATAAAATGAAAAAAAGAAACATCAAATAAAAAATATAGTATAATTCAGACACTTAATTATTCAAGCCATGATATATAATAGAATAACATTATTTTCTTGTAAATTATATTTATATGCAATAAAATAACACTTAACAATTATAGAAAAAAAAAAAAAAATTAAAAATACAAAACCAAATTGCAACCCAAAGTAAAATTCTAAAGAACACATATATACATCAATCTAAAGTAGAGATACAAAAAATAAAAAATTCACACAAAAATAAAACATGAGAGAGAGAGAGAGAGAGAGTAATAACCTTTTTCATGTAAGAAAATATGTATAGAATGAGATAGAAAATGCCATATTTATAGTAATAGAATGGGGATAAAAAGAGTCAAAATAAAAGGAAGAGGAAGAGATAGATAAAAAGTGACATTAAGGTTGAGAGTATTGGAGAGATGAAAAGGTAAATGAAAAGTTATGGCTAGAAGTAGTGGAAAGAAGTGAGAAATAAGCAGATGATATGGCCGCTAATGTGGCTCAACAGAAGCGTAGCAACAATAAATACAATGCTTTAACTTTTAGATATATATAGATATAGATTAATAGTTGTATTAACATCTTTTGCTATAATCAATTTTGTAATAAAAATAAGTTAGGTTGTGCTTGAGGATATGTCGTTGCGTCTGCCTTTCCTAGTCATTATAAGAAAAAAAATCTAGAACTTTTTTTTTTTTTTAATGAACGCGTAAGAACATTTATTGCAGAAGAACTGTGTTCAAACTTTAAAGAATAGTGACATAGTTGGAAATTGCCCAAGATGCTAATTTGGAGTGGCCATGAAAGATTCCTTGACTTTTAAGCATAAATTTGTAAAAATTATAATTTAGCTTAATGGGATTTCATATTATCACAATTTATTTTATAAACGTTCAACTAATATATTTGACCTCTAAAGATTTTGGACTAAAATGTCAAAAGTTATAATTCAACTGTCACATTTTAGTTCTTCATTTTCTTCTTACAAAAATAAATAAATAAATGAATAAATGAATAAAAATAATAAATAAAAATAAAAATTTAGCACCTTTCACTTTTAGTGTTTCCGATAGAGACACTCAAAGTTTAAATCCTCCCTCCTCGAATGTAACTATAAATTTTATAATAAATAATAATAACAACAAAGATTTTAGACTAAAATGAATTCATTCATATTAAAGATTGGATTGACATGGCACAAGTATCACTTATCTCGGGTCAAATGACCGAAGCACAAGCTATAATACATGTGATCATATCATCTATAATGGTTGAATATGTAAACAAATATGTCATCAATTACATATTTACATATCATATTAATAAGTTAATAAGGTGACACTTATTAGTCAAAATTTTTGCAGTTTAATTAGTTGAAATCTTCTGATATTTTCAACGGAGACATTCATATTATTCAAATCCCCTTTCCTTCAAAGCATTGCCATTGGATAATGCAAAATGCATTTTGCATAGCCAAAATACTTTAAAAACACATCCACATCATCACATGCATATTACTATAACAAATGCATTTTTCCTAGAGTAATGTATAAAAATAGATTTCGTTGTAGCTAACATGCAAAAATAAATTATAATATTCTATTCTAAAATGCAAAAATAAAGAATGAGATGCAAATATGTGTTGTGGGGGGACAAGGATCCAAAGGGTTGATAAAGCTCATATGGGAGTAGACCTTGGACACTGTAGTTGGGTTATCCTCGAAAGTTAGCCATGTAATTTGTACTTAGACTGAGCAACCATAATTGGCGAAGATGTCGAGGACACGTGCCTAACCTCGGAAGGTCAAGGGGCAAAGTCAAAGGGAGCACGGCTAAGTCGGGAGACAAGGGTAATTTGGTGTTGAGAATGGAAGAGAAGAAAAAGGAAGGACAGAGTGGTCATCCCCTCTGCATTAAATACCCTGCAACCACTTAGCTGGCCACATTAATAGAGAAATGACCTTGAATAGTGCTTTCACAACTAATACTTTGGTGTAAAAACCTTCTAGCAAGGTCTGATGGGACAAGTATCAGGGGAGTATGATCATGACCCTCCAAGTGTAAGATCTAGGTGCATCTTTGCTAAGATATATAAAGCCAAGAAGCATCCGGATAAAAAGAAAGGTCTAAGAGAGAAAGAGAGAGAAAAAAAAAGGACATCAAACTGTAACAACCTCCTCGGACCAAACCCGAGGATGAACACTTAACTATTTCAAAGCTATTCTCATTTGAATACTATACATACATCTCTAAACGTCACTTTTTATTGCAACGGGTACTAAAAGGTTGGCCTTGCATCCCATCTATAAATTATTTTGTGAGCGCATAGTAACAGGTGTCTAACATTTTCGTTTTTGTTGAATCCATTCTTCTGCCCGCCACAATTGGCGCCGTCTATGAGAAGTCTCCTAAGATACCCTTGCAAATCTCACTATTATGGCTGATTCCAAACGTAGCAAATCATTGGAGTCCGTTGGCTTTCAATGTAGGGATCATTTGGTTAATCTCGAGCGAAGGAGGGATCGTCATGAGGCACATGCTCATAGCCAAGGAGCACCCTCAGTTCACCCTAAGCAGACTGGGCAGCAGCATGTCGCTAGTCACCTTTCACGTGATGAATAGGTGTATAACTTAGAGAAGAAGGTTAAGTGATTACATCGACGTCTTCGTTGCCGAACTTGAATAAGGGAAAGTATGACCCCTTCTCCAAACCAGTATTTAAGCACTGGAAGTGATGAAAGTTACCGACCTAGAAGCAGGACTTCACCTAGTGAATCATTCACATCATCGTCTCAGCACATTCTAGACGAAAATATCATCGTAGGAGGTCCGAAACTCCACCGAGGAAAGGCCAAGGGCATGATGCTATGGGAAAGGAACTCCTCCAAATACCTCGCTCCCCTTCTTCTCAACGTATTGAGCGAGCTGAGCTCCTTCGTCGTTTTAACTAGCCTACCTTTACCATCTATAATGGAAAAACCGACCCTGTTGAACATGTGAGCCGTTTTATTTAGAGAATAGCCATCCACTCAAAGAATAAAGCTCTTATGTGTATGGTTTTCCATTCAAGCCTAGGTCCAGTAGCCATGAGGTGGTTTGATAGCCTTGAGGAAGGCTCAATACATTCCTTTGAGGAACTAACTAGGGCCTTTGGGGCAAGATTTGTGACGTGTAGCCAAGTTCCTAGACCTTTAGACTCTCTACTCTCCATGTTAATGAGAGAAGGGGAGACCCTGAAGAATTACTCTGATAGATATTGGGAGATTTACAACGAAATTGATGGGGATTTTAAAGATGTCGCTGTACGAACCTTCAAAGTAGGCCTTCCTACACATTCCAACCTATGGAAATCACTTACCATGAAACCGCCCAGAGAATGCATCAATTGATGGATAGGATTAAGGAACACAAAAGGGACAAGGACAACCAGAGCTCTAGCAGGGGTAAGGCCAAGGTTTTCACCAATGACCAGAGGGATAGTTCAACAAGCCGGTTTGCTTCTTCCCGGCCGAGGAGGGAGTTTTCTGATCAAGCCACCCATAATTTCACTGGTCCTCAAGCGGTTAATTCGGTATTCAAAGGGACAATCTATCAAGTGTTAGAAAAGATTAAGCATGAGCCCTATTTCAAATGGCTAAATAAAATGGGAGGAGACCCCATTAAAAGAAATCAGAGTTTATATTGTCAGTATCATCAAGACCAAGGTCATACAATAGAGGACTACAGAACTTTGCATGCCTTCCTAGATCAGTTAGCTAAGGCTGGTAAGTTGAAACAATTTTTGCACCAACCAGATAGTTAAGGAGGTCAGCCTACATCAAGATTACAGAGAAGTGGAGCTCCTCGGTCGTCCTTGGGAACGATAAATGCTATTTTTGCAACTCCAAGACAAGATCCTCATTCAGTTAGTAGGGTTATGTTGGTGTCACCGCAAATGGAAGGACTTGAAGAAGAGGCACTATGTAAGAAGGCTAGGATTTCTGAGCAGTCCATCTTAGAATTCTTTGAGGAAGATAAGATAGGAACAATACAGCCACATGATGATGCCCTAGTAGTAACTATGCAAATAACGGAGTTCAATGTCAAGAGAGTAATGATTGATCAGGACAATGGAGCAGAAATTATGTACCCTGACTTGTTTAAGGGTATAGGACTTAAACTGGAAGATTTGGACAAGTATAAAGTTCCTTTGATTGGATTTGATGGGAACATTAATGTTCCGAAGGGTATGATTCAACTACCGGTGCAGACAAGAAGTAAGGTGGTGAGTGTAGATTTCATAGTGGTGGATGCTTTTTCCCCCATACATTGCTATCCTAGCCAGGCCATAGTTACATGCTATGGGGGCAGTTTCATCCACGTTGCATGTTAAGGTGAAATACCCTACCGATGAGGGTGTGATTGAACTGTCAAAATGCCAATCAGTGGCAAGACACTGTATGGTGGTGGCAGTTGGGCATTGTAGTGTAAAGGTTAACTCCTCAGAAATGGGGACAACATTATAGCAATCACAGCCCAGGTTGCTTGTCTCCTCAAATAGTTCGGTATCATGTGAAGAACAAGAAAAGGTTTTTATTGGAGAAGATACAGATAGGTACTTCCAAGTTGGGGTTCAACTCCCAATGGAGGATAAAAAGCTATTGATCAATTTTTTGAAGGAAAATTTGGATGTTTTTGTGTGGAGTGCGTATGAAGCACCTGGAGTTGATCCTGAGTTTATATGCCACCATCTAAATGTTAACCCCAAAGCTACCCCGAAGAAATAATTACCTTAGCGTTCGTCTAAAAAACATGACGAGGTTGTGAAGGACGAGGTTCGTAAACTTAAACAGGCTGGAGTGATTAAAGAGTTTTTTTTTTTTTTTTAATCTAGAATGGCTGGCCAATACTGTAGTGATAAAGAAGAAATCGGGGAAGTGGTAAGCGTGTGTGGATTTTACAGACCTCAATAAAACCTGTCTGAAGGATCCATTTTCTATCCCAAGAATAGATCAATTGGTTGATGCAATGTATGGACATCCTAGGATGAGTTTCCTGGATGCTTTTCAGGGCTATCACCAAATCCTGTTGGCACTGCCAGATCAAGAGAAAACAACATTCCTCACTCTGACGGGAAATTATCATTATAGAGAATGCCATCTGGCTTAAAGAATGCAGGATCCATATATTAAAGAATGGTGACTAGAATGTGGAGGCATACATTGATGACATGGTGGTAAAAAGTAAGGAAGAGTCCGAGCATCTGTCAAACCTTGGTGAAATTTTCGCAATCTTGAGAAAACACAAGTTATGTTTAAATGCTTCTAAGTGCTCTTTTGGGGTAGGATCTGGAAAATTCTTAGGTTACATGATCACTCATAGAGGGATTGAGGTTAATCCTAATCAGATTAAGGCCATTCATGGTCTGCATCCTCCTCGAAATCCAAAAGAAGTTCAACACTTTACAGGGATGACAGCAGCTTTGAATAGGTTTATATTAGGTCCGCTGAACAATGTAGACCATTCTTTCAATTGTTGCATAGGTGGAAGGATTTTTCATGGACCGAGGAGTGCGATAGGGCTTTTGAGGATCTGAAGGCATACCATGCTTACCCACCTATTTTGTCTAGGCCAGAGAAAGAGGAAGTTCCGTATGCCTATGTGGCTGTTGCCCAACACGGAGTAAGTTTGGTTTTGGTACGGATGGATGAAGGAATTCAGAAACTAGTTTATTATGTTAGTAAATCTCTTCAAGAGGCCGAGGTCAAGTATCTCCCTTTGGAGAAGGCAATTCTTGCTATCATTCATGCTACAAAGAAGTTATCGCACTACTTCCAAGCCCAAACCATGGTCATCTTGGCTTAGTTGCCTTTGTAAGCATTGCTCCGAAGATCGGATTATACTGGATGGGTGGCAAAATGGGGAACTATGCTCGAAGCATTTAATATTAAGTATTTGTCCCAAACAGCTGTGAAAGGTCAAATTTTGGTAGATTTGGTAGCAGAGTTCATCAAAGAATTGAGTGACTCGAGGGAGTTGGGCAGGCCTAAGGAAGCAGTGAGGGTGAGTTCAGTGGTAGCTTAGCCGACATGGCAGTTGTTCGTGGATGGAGCTACCAAACATAAGGGATCAGGGATAGGAATTGTGATGATTTTGCCAGACGAAATTACTCTAGAGAAATCTTTGAGGCTTGGCTTTTCAGCAACAAATGATGAGGCAAAATATGAAGCTTTATTAGCAGGGTTGATTGCTATGCAAAAGCTCGGGGGTAAGATTGTCAAGGTGTATTGTGACTTAAGACTTGTTACGGGGCAGGTTCGGGGTGATTTCAAGGCAAAGGATCTGAGAATGCTCTGGTACTTGAGTCAAGTTAAACATTAGTCGGGGGGTTTTCACTCTTTTACTCTTGAACAAGTCCCTCAAAGTAAAAAACTCTCATGCTGATTTGTTAGCAACTTTAGCTACTACTTGTAGGGATAATCTCCATAGGATCGTACTTGTGGAGGATTATGCATTACCAGCTTATGACATACCTGCCTCGGTGAGAGTTCATTTTACGTGAGTAGGCCCTAGTTGAATGGATCCATTGTGTTAGGTTCTAAGGTCTTAGGATTTTATGTATTTAGAACTCTAATTTGTAATGTTGGCAAACCATGATCAAAACATTGTATTTAGTCTTGTTTAGGCTTGCTCAAAGTTGATTAAATATTGTAAAGTTGGAATCGAGTGGCTGCAGATGTATTGGAGCATTTCGGCCTGGCTCGATCGATCGAAGCTTAGGCTCGATCGATCGAATCTCGGGTCAGATGCGTTTTCTGCAGAGTTCCAGCTCAGCCCAAACTCTATTTAAACGTCTTGGGGTTCAAGTAAAACACTCCTATATATAAGGAAAACCCTAGAACGTTTTTGGGACTTTTGGGAGAGAGATTAGAGTGCCTCTTGTGCCTCCTTTTATTAGGGTTTTGTACCCAAACCTCTCTAAGTCTTTGTTGCTCATATTTGCGGTTTATGTGAATCTCTTGTGAGATCTTTGAGGAGCTTTCCTTCACATAAACTTAGGGTTGTCAATCTCTTGATGATCAACTTAGTTGCAACCATTGGAACTTAAAAGAAAAAAACAAGCGGGAGCTTGTAGCTGATTGAAGAATTCAAGAAAGAAGTAGTCCGTGGATTCGGAGTCTGCGCGTGGTCGTGTCAGGAAGTTCTACTGGTGGGTAGCATTAGGAAGTCGAGCGGGGAGCTTGTAGTCCTTTTGTAAGAACTTCAATTCTTTCATAGTGAATTCTGTTATGCCTTGAGGATCGGTGGGTCAAATCCTCCCCAGGTTTTTACCGTGTGGTTTCCTGGGTGATCATATCTTGTGTTATTTATTTTCCGCTGCTTTATATTCTTGATATGATTGTTTGGATTGTTTTAACCTAGAATTGCTTAATTTGACTAAGTAACAACTTGGCTAATTAACTAGGCTACGCAATCTAATTGTGGTTTAAGGGGTCTAAATTTCTAACATGTGGTATCAGAGCAGGTAGCTCTTTGTTTGTTTTAGATCTTTTGATCTAAGAGCTGATCCTTGACCCCTGCTGTCATGGATAATTTGAAGTGTCTTTCTGCTCATGCTTCTGCTGATTTTATTGATGCCTGTGATGTTTTGAATAAAAAGGACACTATTGTTTCTGCTGATTTTTTTGATGCTTTTGAAACTCTTCGTAAGGAATTATCTAAATCTTTGAAAATTGCTAAGAAATTCAAAGAAGAGTTAAAATTGACTATTCTTGAAAAAGAGGAATTGCTTGTTAGATTAGATGAGTCTAATAAAAAGAATGATTTTTTGAGAAATCAAATTTCCTCTCAAGATGAGAAGATGAAAAGTTTGGAACAAAAGTTAGCTGAGGCTGAAGCTAAATTGAAAAATTTGTCTAATACCAAACTTGCTGATGATAACAGAAGTGTTTCTGTTTCTCTTAAGCCTAAAACTGAGAAAGTTTATATCCCTCCTTTCAAGATGAATAATAATGAAAAGGCTTATTTTGCTAGGTTAGACAAAGGTAAAAGTTCTGATGTAGACGCTGAAGTTTCTACACCTAAGTCTAAACCTATTGTTAGAGAGCATAAGAATTCTGTTTTTGTGCCTACTTGTCACCATTGTAGTGTTGTTGGTCATATTAGACCAAATTGTTCTTTGTTGAGACAAAAATCAAAATCTGAGACTAGATTTGCTGTTAGGAATACTGATGTTCCTAAATTTGTTCCTGTTTGTCACTTTTGTGGTGTTTGTGGTCACATTCGTCCTAATTATCATAAGTTGAAACTTAAGCATTCTGTATGTCAATCTAAGATATGTGATGATATTTCTCTTGCCATAAGTCCAAATAAATTGTTTCATATTCTTTTGAAAAATTTGAGTTTGTTGGCTTGTAAAAGGAATTTGCAGGATTTCAGTCTCTCTCAGAAAATTGGTGTTATCTCTCAAATACACTCCACTTCTCATGGATTTTCACCTACAAAGTCGAAGAATCGTGCTATATGGGTGAGAAAAGATTCTCCAAGGTGAGTGTTGCTAACTTGTCCCTGATTTAATTCTTTCAATTAATTGTGGACATGTTTTGTTTTTGTTTTTGGTTGTTTTGTTTTTTAGGTTGTTTTTTAATTAAAAAAAAAATCCAAAAACATTGAAAATTTTCAAAAAGACAAAAATATTTTATTTTGTGTCTTGTTTTATTTTTCTTGAGGATTACATGAATTATGATATCTCTCTTGATTTAGAATATGCTTGACATTGTGGAGAAACATGAATAGTTTGTGCTAAGCTATTTTTGATTTTGTGTAAGTATGTACTAGTTTGTACATGTACTCATGGGTTAATTAAGAAATTGATATTTCTTGTCTGTGTACCCTCTATAGCTTAGTTTAGCACTGTCATGCATTGCTTTTGCATTGTTCATTTAGCATAATATGTGCTTTTTGTTTTTGGTCATAAAGTTTGTTAAAACCAAAGAGATTTTTGTGTTTTGTATTATAGATCTTGGATTTATAATCAAGGTTGGCCACCTTATATTTACATAACAAGTTTATGTACCCTGTTTAGCTTTGATGAGCTTATATATTGCACTTTACTAGTTAAAGTTTTGTAGTGCATGTTGTGTGGGAAAGATGTTTGTGGTTATTAATCACTTTGTCTTGATCTTGAAGTCACATGTTATTTGACTGTCGGACTTGATCCTTTTGAGAAAGGCATAAATAACCATCTCACCACTGTTCACTAGCCAATCATGAACACCTTAGTGCATATCATAAGATTTTGTGCTCGAGAAAGTGTAGCACATGCACAAAAAGAACATAAGGTGTAGCCTCGTTTGAATTACTTAATACTTAAAATTTGTGTGTACTATTAGGCTTGATGCCAAATCACATAATTAAAATTGGTGTGTACTATTAGGCTTGATGCCAAATTTCACCTAATAATGGGGCAAAATTCAAGAAACTTACATGATTGCAAGCTTATGTTCTAGGAGATGTGGGAGTTATAGGATGTAACTCTTTAGGTGATAGTCTCTTTCAAATTCTATGTGATGAATTTTGTAGACTTTGTGATTGATTACTATTCACATATCACCTCACATGTATCTCAAGCTTTTGCTAGTTGCACACACTACACAAGTTACTCTTTGTTAAACTTGGTACATTATATTGTGTGTGATTTAGTTGTGGCCATCCAAAATTAAAAGGTCCTTGATTTTTATGCAAAATGTGTATAATGTTTGCGCTTTGAGGACAAATTGATTGAAAATCTTGATTTTGGAAGATCTGTGTTAAATTCAAGTGTTTTTGAAAAAATTTCGTCACATACTCATGCATTTTTTATAAAACAATGTGCTTTGAGGAGTTTCTGCATTAAAATGCTCTGTTTTTTTTAAAACAACTGATTTTTCCAGAATTTCGATCGATCGAACCTGTTTTTCGATCAATCGAAATTGCGATTAAAATTTTTGGTTTGAGTCTGCCTGACTCGATTGATGTTCGATCGATTCTCGATCGATCGAAACTGAAAAATTTTCAGTTTCTATGTTTTTGACCAAAATTTGTTTTGTGCATCATTTGTGTTTAGGATTCACATGCATTGCATTGTTTTTGTATCCATCTTGCAGTTTTGCAGTCATATCTCTCATTGTTTTCACACATAACATGCATACACTTTGCTACATTGGGTACTCAACTTGATTTAAAAATTGATTGATTAATTTTTGAGTTTTGTACATTCTAGTATATGCTATTTCTTATGTATGAACTGTAGAAAATATTTTTCTTAAGAGATATGATGGATAATCAATGTGCAAATATTTTCTCTACTTATGCAACTGTTTATGGGTCACATAATGCCATGTTTGCATTTTATTGAAAGAGAGAATATTTTTTCTTCATGTGTATCCTCACCTTAGTTTTTAACTTTGGATTATGTGTTTTTAACTTTGGTCCTGCTGGTGAGGATGTTCCTGATCCTGTTGGTGATGCTGCTGATCCCCCCCCTCCTTTATTTTTCCCCAAAACTGTTTTTCCTAAAACTTGTTTTGTTTTTCCTATTTTTATAGGGGGAGAAAAGTTTTTTTTTAACCTTTGTGGTTCTTAGGGAGAGTTGTTGCTCTTCGTAGGGGGAGCTGTCTCTATTTTCTATAGAGTTGAATTGTTTTGTGTTCCCCTTGATTCTCTATTTTCTCTTATCCTTTATTGCGTATGTTGACTGTTTACTCTTTGTATGAGTTGTCTTTGTCAATACGTGACAAAAAGGGGGAGAAATTATTGATTTATGGGAATCATGTTGATATGTGTGGAACATACAAAGATATTCATGTTAGGGGGAGTTATTGATTGATATACATGTTATATTCATTGATTCTTGTTGCTTTGTGATTCACTGCTTATTGACTTATATTTATGAATTGTTCATTCATATATGTCTTTATTTTGTGTTGTGTGAATCTTACAAGAATGTTATACCTGTTGTTTTACTCTTTTCTGTCACACATGCGTTTATGCATTTTGTTTAGTGTTTCAGGAAATATACAGGTTGATTCAATTGAGCTGCTATCTACACTTGCAACTGATGGATAGTAGTTAGGTTGGATTTGTTGTTATGAGCATTATTTTTGTAATGGGTTGTTTACTTGTAAACTTTGAGCTTTTAATTTGTGTTTTGTCACGGATTGCCAAAGGGGGAGTTTGTTAGATTCTAAGGTCTTAGGATTTTATGTATTTAGAACTCTAATTTGTAATGTTGGCAAACCATGATCAAAACATTGTATTTAGTCTTGTTTAGGCTTGCTCAAAGTTGATTAAATATTGTAAAGTTGGAATCGAGTGGCTGCAGATGTACTGGAGCATTTCGGCCTGGCTCGATCGATCGAAGCTTAGGCTCGATCGATCGAATCTCGGGTCAGATGCGTTTTCTGCAGAGTTCCAGCTCAGCCCAAACTCTATTTAAACGTCTTGGGGTTCAAGTAAAACACTCCTATATATAAGGAAAACCCTAGAACGTTTTTGGGACTTTTGGGAGAGAGATTAGAGTGCCTCTTATGCCTCCTTTTATTAGGGTTTTGTACCCAAACCTCTCTAGGTCTTTGTTGCTCATATTTGCTGTTTGTGTGAATCTCTTGTGAGATCTTTGAGGAGCTTTCCTTCACATAAACTTAGGGTTGTCAATCTCTTGATGATCAACTTAGTTGCAACCATTGGAACTTAAAAGAAAAAAACAAGCGGGGAGCTTGTAGCTGATTGAAGAATTCAAGAAAGAAGTAGTCCGTGGATTCGGAGCCTGCGCGTGGTCGTGTCAGGAAGTTCTACTGGTGGGTAGCATTAGGAAGTCGAGCGGGGAGCTTGTAGTCCTTTTGTAAGAACTTCAATTCTTTCATAGTGAATTCTGTTATGCCTTGAGGATCGGTGGGTCAAATCCTCCCCAGGTTTTTACCGTGTGGTTTCCTGGGTGATCATATCTTGTGTTATTTATTATTCCGCTGCATTATATTCTTGATATGATTGTTTGGATTGTTTTAACCTAGAATTGCTTAATTTGACTAAGTAACAACTTGGCTAATTAACTAGGCTACGCAATCTAATTGTGGTTTAAGGGGTCTAAATTTCTATCACATTGGTTATATTCCTCAAGAGTGGAATATTGTCTGAGGACAAAACCAAGGCAGAGAGGATTTGTAGGAAGGTGCCAAGGTTTGGTTATCCGGGGACTAGAAGTTATACAAGCACTTGTATTCAAGACCGTACCTATTGTGACTTCACCTTGAAGCAATAGAAGTGCTGTTGGAAGAATTGCATGAGAGAATTTGTAGAAGTCATACGGGGGGTAGGTCACTTGCCCATAGAGCTTTAACACAGGGCTACTGGTGACCGAGCATGCAGAAATCTTCCCAAGAGTATGTTAAGAAATGTGATCAGTGTCAGAGATATGCTTCCAATATCCACCAACCAGGGGGAGTGTTGAACCCATTGAGCAGCCCTTGGCCTTTTGCATAGTGGGGGTTGGATATCGTTGGGCCTTTTCCTAGGGCAGTAGGGAATCGAAGGTATCTCCTTGTTGCTACTGATTATTTCACCAAGTGGGTAGAAGCTGAACCATTGGCAAACATCCGAGGTCAAGATGTGAAAAGGTTTGTGTGGCAAAATATTGTGACCAGATTTGGAGTTCCAAGCATTCTAATCTCTGATAATAGGCTTCAATTTGATAGTAAAGCTTTTTGGAGGTACTATTGCGACTTAGGGATAAGGAATAGACATTCCACCCCGTCGTACCCACAGAGTAATGGCCAAGCAAAGGCCACAAACAAAGTCATTGTGGATGGTTTATAAAAGAGATTGGATGATGCCAAGGGTAAATGGGTGGATAAGCTACCCCATGTTTTGTGGACATATTGCATGACTCCTAGAAGATCCACGGGTGAAACCCCGTTTTCCATGATGTACGGATCTAAAGTAGTTATCCCAACATAAACAGGTTTTCTGACATTGAGGTCCGACCAACCCCTTGGTAACAGTAATAAATGGCTTCTTTCCCTAAACCTCGACTTAGCCGAGGAGCGAAAGGAAGTGGCTACGGTTAGACTAGCACAGTATCAGCAGAAGCTTAGGCAAGGATTTGAGAAAGGTGTAAAAGTTAGGGTGTTCATTCCAGTAGACCTTGTTTTATGGAAGGTGGTTAGGAGTATGAAGAATACCTCTTGGGAAAAGTTGGGTCCTAATTGGGAAGAGCCTTATCAGGTGACCTCAATAGCTAGAACGAGGGCTTATCGGTTGGAAGATTTAGATGGTATTGTAATTCCCCGACCATGGAATGTAAATAATCTGCGAAAGTATTATTTTTAGTTTCATAGGTCTATAAACAGTTATCTATTTATATGCAATCAGATGAATTAGTTAGTACTATTGTTGTCGTCCCGGTTAAATATGTACTTAGCTTATTATTTAATGTTAAATAGAATCTCGGCCAGGTTCGATTCCTCTGATCACCTGCCTTAGGTAAATTAACACTTAGCTTATTATTGAATGTTAAACAGAACCTCAGCCAGGTTCGATTCCTCGAATCACCTACCTTTGTTAAATTAACGCTTAGCTTATTATTTAATGTTAAACAGAACCTCAGCCAGTTTGACTCTTCGGATCACCTGCCTTGGGTAAATTAACACTTAGCTTTTTATTTAATGTTAAATAGGACCTCGACCAGGTTTGATTCCTTGAATCACCTGTCTTGGATAAATTAACACTTAGCTTATTATTTAATGTTAAATAGATCCTCGGCCAGGTTCGATTCCTCGAATCACATGACTTGAGTAAATTAACACTTAGCTTATTATTTAATGTTAAACAGAACCTTGGCCAGGTTCGATTCCTCGGATCATCTGCCTTGGGTAAATTAATATCTAAACTTGTTATTAAGGTATGGGTAGAACTTGGCTAAATTTGATTCCTTAGGTTTCCTACCTCGTGCAGAGTAACTCTTGGTGCTTTCCATAACACATATAACAATGAAAACAAAGAAATTACTATTGAAGTGACAAATATATATATATATATATATATATATATTTGAAACAAGGACTTAGCAAAGGTTTTTCATTAATAGATTCAAACTAGTTCACAAAAAAAAAAAAAAAAAAAAAGAAGAAGAAGAGAGTAGATAAGAAGGCCATAATACTTAAGGCCACAACTAAAAGAAAAAACAAAACAAAAAGAAGGAAAGTAACAAAATAAGATTTTAGCCTAGCATCTACTGTGTCCGTTGGGCCTCGGGTGTCTTCTCTTTGTCTACCTCCTTTGAGAGTTGCACTTCAGTAGTAGGTTGTGATACAAGAGGAGCTGCTTCAGTTGAGGTTGGGTCCTTCTCCAAAGAAGAAGTCTTAGTTGCAACAGTGGAGGTTGGAAGGGTGATCGTGCTAGATTTCAGAGGTGTGTTCTTGGGGGCGGGGGAGGGGGGGGGGGGTTTGCTGTGTAGGAGCAGTGGTGTTAGGAGGAGATAGAGTGGATGTATGCACTCTAATTGCTAGGGGTTAAAACACCTTCTATGGATTCCTCAGTTCTGAGGAAGGATCTACATCGGCAGCATTTAAAGCCTCAACCCAAGTTCGAAGATAGAAACTTCGGCACACCATAGGGATCTAGGACATAAGATGGGCTTCAGTTTCTTTTTGTCCCAGATCGTACGTAGATTGCTCAACCCTATTCATATCTTCAGGTTTTTGCTCCAGCTCCTTGTTCAGTTCAGAAATCTTAGCCCGAGCAATGGCAAGCTGACTCTCTACCTCTCTTAAGTGAAGAGTTTCCTTTAATTTTTTGTCTGTCTAAGCTTGGGACTTTTGGGAAGCGTAGCATTTGGACTCTTCCTCCTTTTTCTCATAAAGGGCTTGATCGACCCATTCATCGGCCATATGTGCTGCCTGGGTGGCCTAGGCATGTGCTAATGAGGAAAAGATTATGAGTTAAATATGTATAAAATCAATAAATGTGTAATAATAAAGTAACAGTAATAAATAAAGAGGGAAAAGAGTGCACCAGAGCTAGGTCCCTCTTTAGGGACAAGAACATCTCTTGCTTCTTCAAGTTCTAGAGTTCAACCATGTCTCTGGGAAGAAGAAGCACTTGCTCGACTGAGTTGGCTACATAACTTGCCCTTCCGTTATCAAATTTGCGAATCAAGGAGTCAATAGGAAGGGGGGCACCATCTAGTACGAGGGGAGGGTTCCAGTTGGGAACATGGGATTAGCATTTGGGGATCATCTCAAAGCTTTCTCCTCCCCTCCTTTGTTGAGGTCGGCTCATCTTTATCACTTTAGTTTGCTCGAGAGGAGTCTCTTATTGGATTTCTCCCTCTTTGGTAGAGCTCTTCCCTCATTTTTTGTCCATTTTCCGCTTTTTGTTGGCCGGTTCGGTTTGCGGAGGAGGTGGAGGATTTGGAGTAGGAGGCTTGGGAACTATTAGGACTTCGGGGGTGGTAGTCCCAGCATGGAACTCCAGCAGAGAAAGTAGGTAAGGCAACCTTTTTTCTAGCACCATCACTTTAGGTACCTCAGTTGTCACTTGGTTCTCACTAACAAGAGTTGTGGCTAACCTCGAGCTGGATGCTATTTCCTCAGTCTTGTTTGGGTGATAGAAGACCTCGAAATCTTCGCCTTGGACAAGGCTTTCAGTGCTTCCCCTGGAGTATTTTCCTCAACCTATTCTGATTGTTTTTCAGCTTCTTCGTTTGAAGATAAGACTTCCTCGATTATTGGCTGAGGATCTTTGAAAGTAGGAAGGTCTACAAGTTATGTGCCGGCAGGAGGAGGTTTCCGAATAAAACCCTCAACAACCACGTTGACCAAGGCAAGACATAAGTCCGTGGCTTTAATCACGTGCTTAGACACTTGGAAGGGATTGGAAATAGGTTTGAATCCAAGAATGACATGAACTACCCAGAGTTGTCCGTCTCAGTGTAGGAAGATCTCGGATCTCAAAACTTGGTTCAGTAAGTTGAAATTCACCAAATTTCGTCTCTTGGCAGTAGCTTTTTTGTCTGAAAATAAAAAGAATTTTTGTTAATCATCAGGTTAGGAGAAATCAAAGTAAACCAAATATATATATAAAGTATTTGAAATTTTTTCATAAGTAACATAAGGTCTTAAGGACGTCCCTAAACCATCCCACCTGGAGTGCCATCCGTGGTCAGGTAGTGAAGTCCATCATGCCATTCCCTTGAAACGATGAGAAAATCCTCATCTATGCCTTTGTTCGACTTGGAGAGGCAAGAAATTAACCTAATGGCAGGAACCCTAGTTTTTAGGTAATACCTTGCCTAATTATTTTTCTGACAACTATAACCCAGTTTTGTCATGGTGGGTGAGGTTTATACCTATTCTTTTATTTATCGCGTCTACACTACCTAATATCCTAAACATATTTGGGACGCACTGAGTAGGGCAAAGTCTAAAAAGAGTTAAAAAAAATTCCTAGTGACTCTACCCATTGGAATCCTCATTCCTCCTTCAATAAATGCTATCATAAGAATCGCAACGGCTTTAGTAGGCCTTTTCTCATACCATTTGCCTAGGCTACAATGTTGTATTGATACGTTACTAGGGATCCTATAGTATCTCTTAAATTCTTCTCTGCGTTCGGGAGTATCAACCAAGTTAAAAAATCTACCCATTTGGGAAAGAGAAAAGATAAAAGAGGAGAAAAATCTTGAATATGAAAGAAGAAGGAAGAATTTTTTAACAAAAAAATATACACTGAGGTGAGCAGTGATTTTTGTTCTTAAGAGGAAGAAATTGAGACAGGAATCCTCTACCTTCCTATATATAGGGGACGAAAAGGTGGCAGCTGTTTTCCCGCTTCTTTGATGAAGGATTGGGAACTGTACGATGTTGATCTCACCGTAGAACGTGGGGGACAACAAGCCACTTGCAGCATTTATTAAGGCATCAAGTTTCCAAAGCGTCAGGAGCGTGCTTCAGTCAGTTGAAGGGACGTTCTCACGTGGGATATTCTAAAAGCATGCCAGAAGTAGTAGTCCCAAGTTGACAAAACCTCTCTCTCCTGGCTCGGGAATAGAGAGTGAGATTTTGGGGGGCTATTGTAGGGGGATGAGAATCCAAAGGGTTGATAAAGCTCATATGGGAGTAAACCTCGAACACTGTAGTTGGGTTATCCTCAGAAGTTAGCCATGTAATTTGTACTTAGACTGAGCAACCATAATTGGTGAAGATGCCGAGGACACTTGCCTAACCTTAGAAGGTCGAGGGACAGAGTCAAAGGGAGCATAACTAAGTTCAAGGGGAGACAAGGGTAATTTGGTGTTGAGCATGGAAGAGAAGAACAAGGAAGAACAGAGTGGCCATCCCCTTCGCATTAAATACCCTGCAACCACTTAGTTGACCGCATTAATGGAGAAATGACCTTGAATAGTGCTTTCACAGCTAATACTTTGTTGTAAAAACCTTCTAGCAAGGTCTGATGGGACAAGTATCAAGGAAGTATGATCATGACCCTCCAAGTATAAGATCTAGGTGCATATTTGCTAAGGTATATAAAGCCAAGAAGCATCCAAATAAAAAGAGAGGTATAAGAGAGAGAGAGAGAAGGAGAGAGAGAGGGATAAAAGGACATCAAACTGTAACAAACTCCTCGGACGAAACCCGAAGATGAACACCTAGCTTTTTCAAAGCTATTCTCATTTGAATACTATACAAACATCTTTGAACGTCACTTTTTAATTGCAACGGGTACTAAAAAGTTGGCCTTGCATCCCATCTCTACAAATTAATTGTGTGAGCGCGTAGTAACTGGTGTCCAACATTTTCATTTTTGTTGAATCCATTCTTTTGCCCGCCACATGTGTTATTAAAGTGGTGATGTAAAATAGATAAAACAGCTTTAGGTAACGTAAAATATATATTTTATATTTTTTTAGCATAAGGGAATGAAGATGCTCTCAAGTCTCAACTATTGAATTACATATAATAATTAGGTTAAAATAAATAATTTTACCTAAATGCCACTTTGAAAGCTCTGCCAACTATACTCCTAACTCCCAAGACATCTCACTCCAACCACCGAGTTTCGCTTATCTCTAATACTTTTTTTAACTGAAATCTCATTTTATTTTAATGAGAAATTGCCACATCATCCACTAATTAAATAAAAGGTAGAAATTAAAACTCACTACTAGTTGCCATTATGTATTTACAAAAGGAGATCTTTAGTTAAAAAAAAGTACTAGAAGTAAGCCAAATCCCCAACCACCAACAGCTCCACTGTGCTTCGACGCCATTGCCCCCATGAAACTCACCATGACCTCCACAAACCATTCACACACAAATCATTCCAAAGGATTTGTCCTTCCTATGTTTATACCTACATACATCAATGTCGTAGGCCTCCTCAAAGCTAATACTTTTCTTAACTCTAATCTTATTATTATTATTATTAGTTTCTTTTTACTAATCTTATTGTTTCTATTATAGTGGGGATTAATGGAGTGCTTACTTTGTTAGCTCAGAAAATTATGAAGAGATAAAAAGAAATTAAAATCTTAGGCTTTAAGTTATGTCTCAGTTGTTGTGATGAGTTTCATGGAACAAACGACCTTTCCTTAGAGCATTCTTATTAAAGGAGCTAAAAATGCTAAATGCTATTTTTTAGCATTTTTAGCACCTCAAATGATTAAAACCCACCTACTTCAATATCTTAAATCTTAAAATTTTTAGCATTGAGCTACAGTAGAATCTCATTTTTGAGATCCTACTGTAGCAAGATGCTACAACTTTTTAATAATTTTTTCTTTTTCTCTCTCCCACTCTCTTGTGTACTGTGCCCTTTCTTCTCACCCTCTCTCTTTCTCTTTTTCCTTCACTGTTTCTCCTTCTCAGACTCACTCTCTCCGTTCTTTCTTCTTATCCTCACAGAGTCACAGTCAACACCTCACCTCCGCACACTTGGCCTTCTCTCTATCTCTTTTTTATTTTTCCTCTATTTCTCACTTGATTCTCTCACTCTTTCTATTTTCTTTTCCTTTGCCAGGCCAAAATCTTACCCTTTTCTTTCTCCCATCTCTTCTTCTCTCTTGTCTCTATTTTGCTGATGGAAATCCTTCGGTGGTGGCTGGTGGGTCAGCCATTCTCGTCAACCAAACATTGAGTAAAGGAGTCTAAAGAGCAGATGAAACTATGGATTGTCCTCTAGATATTTTGGCTACTAAATTAGGAATGAAGAAGATTTATGGGTTGTACTTTTGATTTTCTTGGCTACCAAACACAGAATGGGGAAGATCCATGTGACTTTTTCTTTGGGTCTAGGTTGTGGAGGTAGTGGGTTTGGGTCTGATTTGTGGGTTTGAGTTGATTCGATGGCTTTGGTTGTGGAGGTTTTCTCTCTCTCTCTCTCTCTCTCTCTCTCTCTCTCTCTCTCTCTGTGCTGTTGTTTGTGATTGTGGTGGATCTGGCTGGTGACTGGTGGCGGCGATAGTGGGTGGATATGGTGGTTGACAACACTGGGTTGAGAAAGAGAGACATAGAGGAGACAGAGACAGACAGAGAGAAAGAATAAAAAATAATAAAAAATGATAAAGAAAGAATATTTAAGTGAAGTGTTAAAAAAATAGAAGTTTTGATGTAAGGAATGTTGTAAAGTGATATGTTATATGTTATAAAATTGGTTTTTGAGATGATAAATGTTAAATTTTTTAGAAAGTTTGATGGGAATGCTCTTAGAACCAAGTATAACAAAAGTAGAAGTCTAATCAAGTGTCTTGTCCCAGATAACAGTTTCTGCACAAGCTCTAATAAAGCATGGAATTTGGAACCAACAATTTCTCACCAGTCCTCAACCCCCCTTGGCGTTTTAAATTTATATCCACTCTTTTATTGATTTTTCAAGTGGATAGCCCCTCTTGTTCTTGGTTTTAATATGATTAGCTAGTTTCCACTCTTCATTTTTTTGGTCTAACTTAGGTGTCTAGAGCTTTATGAATATCTGGCTATTCTCATCATTTTGAGATAAGATCCCCTCCTAATTATTAATCACCCAATTCTCTCTTATTTTTAGTAAGATTTACGACATAGGCATTTATTTGATTGGAGGGGATCTTTTTCGCCACCCGTCCTACACACATCAAATAATTACTAGGAATCCTAGGTGATGGCACAAGATACTGGCTAAGAGTTTTGACTCCAAGACCTTATGGATCTCTAAAGGCCTTAAAAACCACTTGACCAACCGCTTGGGGTTTCTAGATCTAGTTGCTCAAATTGGAAGTTGTTACTAGAATCTAGTAACTACTTTAGATAATTCTTCTTCTTCAAGGATGACCAGTATGTTATTTTTGCTAAGCACCAGTATGTTACTTCATTGGGACTTCCTCTTTCCTTTTTCTTGTTATTTAATTTTGTGAGAGGAAGATAAGTAACAAAACTGGGACTACCCATCTAGTTCAGGCTAGTACTGAGACAGGGAAACTTGAAAAAGATAGTACAATCATTTTCTAATGCAATTTCCTAGTCTCTTCCATTTAGCCAGTTTTCTAAAGACACTACACACATGTAAATAGAGAACCCTTGAACAAAGGATGATAGTTAGCCTTTGATTGTTTGGTTCACTTACCAAAAAGAAAAAAAAAAGCTTATCCTTTAATTCTCATACTGATCCAACAGAGATATTTGCATTCTTCTTCTTCTTCTTCTTCTTCTTCTTCTTACTTTGAGCTATTAACAAACCATACATGGTTGACCCTACTTCACAGGTGATAAAACCAGTTCTGTCTTTCATCTTGAAGACTACTACTTCCTTGATCAAGGATGAGTATTCTATGGTCCATGGTGTCAAGGAAGAGATAAAGAACCTGGAAAGTAAGCTGACTAGTATCCAAGGTGTGGTTGAAGATGCAGAGAACAAGCAAGTGAATGATCCACATTTGAAAGATTGGCTCAGAAAGCTCCAGGAGGCAGCTTCTGATGCTGAAGACATGTTGGATACTTTTGCAACAAAAGCCTATCATTGGAAACAAAAGCGGAAGGAACATAAAATCCAGCTTCCTTTGAGAAAAAACACAATATCATATAAACGTGATGCAGCGCAAAATATCAAAAAGATTTCAGAAAGATTCGATAGGATTGCCAAAGAAAAAGAAGGTTTCCATCTCGACATTAAAGTTAATGGCGGTGAGACTGATAGCACAAGCTACACAGGCTATTTTGTGGACAAGTCAAATGTCATTGGCAGGGAGTATGATAAAGAATGGATAACACATGCTGTTATCGAATGAATTTGATAAAGAAGGAGATGTTTTCGTGATTCCCATCATAGGTATGGGGGGCTTAGGTAAAACAACTCTTGCTCAACTTGTCTTCAATGACAAAAAGGTAATTGGCCATTTCAAATTCAAGAAGTGGGTCTGTGTCACAGTCCAATTTGACCTGACCAGGATTCTTAAAGAAATGATAAATTTCATTTCAAGATGAAATTGGATGATAGCTCCACAAGCCACCTATAGTCCCGGCTTCTAGAATACTTGGTTGGACAACGTTTCTAACTTGTTCTAGATGATGTCTGGACTGAGGATTACCTAAAATGGGAGCCCCTAAAGTATCTCTTGAAACAAGGGGCAAAAGGAAGCAGAGTCTTGGTCACAAGTCGGATTACAAGGTTAAGGATATCATACGCACACAACCTCCCCATCTTTTAAGCTATCTGCCCGAAGAGGGAGATAGAGGCCAAAACTCTGGAAATTACAAGCCCAAAATTTTGGCTATTTTGAAATTGAGCTATGACCATCTACCTTCTCATCTAAAACTCTGTTTTTCTTACTGCTCCTTGTTTCGGAAGGCCTACGCTTTCCATAAGGAAGAGTTAGTCAAGCTTTGGATTTTGCAAAGGTGTATACAAGCTCAAGGGCAAGAGACAGAGGAGGAGATTGGAATTGCATATTTTGATGAGCTCTTAATAAGGTCCTTCTTTCAAGTTTCAGTCATTGAAGTCAAGGAGATACTTGATAAAACGCGATTTTGCCTTGTCAGCATGTTCCTCGTCAGTACAATGGACGACCTTGAAATCCTTTATCAACGAAGACACTAGGCAGATAATGACATTGGTTTGGGGCCTGCCAAGGACCCTTCGATGCTTAAATTAGCTTAAACTCTTTAGAAATCTGTAATCTGCAGAGTAATTTGCGTGTGTGTTCCATATGAATCATTTACCTGTCTCTCTTGGCTTTATATAGCCTCTATGTGAGTAAATGCTTAGTCTGTTGGCTTCTCTAACATTGTACCACAGCTGGAGGATTTATGGCTCAATAATGACCACTTAATCCCAGCCCTTTAACGTTTGTAACGGCCATTTAAATGCATATCATTAGACGACAGTAACAGCTTTGTGCTCATTTATCATTTGGTCATTGAATGCTATCTGTAATTAATGTGCTTACACTCGTCCATACTTTTTCTCATCATTAACATTGACGGTTTGCAAATACGGATGACCACTTATGCGCTACTAGTCAACTACCCCCTTTATTCCTTTGTCATCCTTTGTTTGGACGAGCATAAGAATATGGAAAGCCTTTTTTGGTGGATCAGTCTATACGTGCCTCGAGATTCTCATCCCATCATATTTAGTGTGAGGTAATTTTCCCGTCAAATGATTGCCACATTCTCTCTTTGTATTGGTCGTACGTTTGAGAGTTTCTTGTGTTTCCCACGCATTGATTTTGCTTCCCTTTTTAGAAAAACCTCTCATATTCTTCTTCTTCTTCATCGTGTATTGTATTTGAAGTCTGAAGTTTTCAAAAGAGCTCTTGCACATTCAGTTCGGTAAGACTCCTCTACTCAAAGCTCCATTTAATTGTTGATTTTGCTTTCGTTAGGCAGGAAGCTCCTTCTATTTCTTTCTTCTTTGCTAGATTAGGGGGGTTTCTAGAGCTTTCTAGTGGGAAATGTTCCCAAGTAGGCTTATTTTTATCTCAAGACTGCGTGGCTTTTAGGCCTGTATTGATCAACCTCTATCCTTTGATTCGTCGTTCTTTGATTGCACATCACTTAAAGATGACCACCATAAAGTATAGGGACACTGAAGTTAGGTCCAGCGAACTCGAAACTGGTTTGTCTTCAAGCAACAAGTCTATAGATAAAGATTTTGAGATTGTAGTGTCGAAACCCTCATCGTCTTCAAAACCCTCTTCCTCCTTGTCTTCAATCCCTTTTCATGCTCTCTCCGAATTTTGTTCTTTGGAGAAGAAACATCTAAAGTCTATAAGGAAAAGATTTCAATTCCCTGGAGAGGTCGTCACTAGATTACCTCGTCCAAAAGAGAAAGCTTGCGCCTCTACCCATGGTGAGGTGAGCTTCTATGAGGCCGCTTTCTCGTGTGGTCTCTGTTTCCCTATTCATCCTTTTATTATGAAACTTCTTTCTGCTCTTAACATTGCACCTGGCAACTCGTCCTTAATGCTTGGAGAATGATCATTGGTTGCATGTCAATTTGGGTGTCTGCCCATAATGGGGATATGATAACTATGAATGGGTTTCTTCATTTATATTGTCTAAAGCCTTCTACCCACTACTGGTACTTTGAGCTTTTACCTTGGAGTAGGGAGTCTAGGATTGTCTATAATTTTCCTACATTTTTTCATGACTAGAAATCACGATACTTTTTTGTTTCTGGATCTGGATGGAAACCATAACTAACGACCTGTGGGGTGAAATCCCGTGGTTGCTACAAAAATGGGAAATTCCCTCTCTTGATGCGTTCTTCTACCTTTTTGTTAGACCAATTGTTTTAGTTTCTCTTTTTCTGATTCTTCTTTCTCTATTTGTTTTGCAGTCTCTAATCACCCCGAATTGGAATACTGTTATCAAGGACGAGTTCAAGCTGCTCTAGAGTTTGCTCTTATAATTGAAGATTTTGACGATTTGGTGTATCCTCGTCACTTATACAACCGTTGCCATGGACCTGAACCCTCCACATTTGTGTTAAAGAAGAATGCACGGGAAGAAAAGAGAATGCTCAGTTTGTCTTCTCTTCTTTTATTTCCCCCCCCCCCCTTTTTTTTATATATAAAAGCTCATCCTTCTCTCTGACTTTCTGTTTGCAGAAATGGCTACCAGGTATAGCAAAGACAAGTACGCTCGTGTGAAGAGTCTGAAAAATGAGCCTTTGTCCCAGCTTACCCCAGGATCGAAGAAACGTAAGCTAAATGAAAGAAAAGACGAAACTCCTGCCCCTTTGTCTCTTTTCGGTACTCCATCTTCTCCCACACCTTCTCTTGAGATGATGACCTTCACCCCTCCGACCACTCATTCCAAAAGGAAAGGTATGGCTAGTATGAGCGTTTGGGAAGACCCTGCCATAACCCTTGGACGAGCTCACAATGTTATTATTGATGACGAGCTTGGAAGTCTCTCGTCCATCCCCTCTCACGAACTGGTCAGCCGTCATATTTATAATCTTGTGCAGGTATTTCACTCTGTTACTTTTGTTGCTTATTGAGTTTTTACACTTGTTAAAAGTTCTGATTTTTCTTTTGTCTTCAGGTTCTTAGAGAATCCCAGTGTTTGACGGCAGATTATCTGAGCAGTGAGGAGAAGGTGATGGTTGCCAACTCTAAGGTCGACTCAGTTGAGGCTGAAAGCTCGAGGTTAAGGAAGGACTTGATCGAGGCGATGGACTAGGTGACGAAGGCTAAGGAGAAGGTGAAGGAGCTCAAAGATGCGTTGAAGGTGGAAAAGAAGCTCGTCATTTAGAAGGATGAGGAAATTCAAGCTACCCTTCTAAAGATAGACGAGGAGCATGAGAAAGTGATCACCAAATTTTTGGAGTTTAATCGCTTTTCTGATCTCCAGTTCATCCAGTACTTTAAGGGTTTCGAGCTTCTTTGTAGGTGGATAATGAAGCATCATAGCCGAGTAGCAGATTTCACAAACCTTGACTTCGAAGCCATTGACACTAAGATCCTTGCCGACGAAACTAAAGAGAAGGGAAGGAGAAACTATTGCTAATGCTACTGAATGAGATGGTATTGCTGTGGGTAGACCTGTGGACAAGGCTTGTATGGATGAGAGCCATGTTGAGGAGGTTGTCACTGCACCCTGAAAGAAGACTATCAATATCTTCTTCTTCTTCTTCTTCTTCTTCTTCTTTTTTATAACTCTGGTTGCCTCCTGTTTTGAGGCTTTAATCAAAGACAATGAATACTTTGGACGCCTCGTGTTTTGAGGCTTTAACTCAAAGACAATGAATATTTTAGATGCCTCCTATTTTGAGGTTTTTTATATCCTCGTCTTTAAGAAAAGTAGATGCCTTTTGTTTCGCAACTTTTGTTTTTGTAAGTAATGCCCTTGTTTAGACTTTAAGCTTTATTCATGCCTTCAGCCTTAGTTACATTTTTCAATGTAATTTGCTTAAGAAGTTTCACTATGACTTAAAGTTTTCGTCATAACTCTAGACTTCATTGTTTGGGGTTCTTTTGGTCATACATGATGTTTCCCTTGGGAATGTATGATCTGAACTTGGAGTTTTCGCCAAAAGTGACATACCCTTATGGTTTTATGGTTTGTACTCGTCTCTAGAGCCCACTAGTGATATTCCTTCCTGATTTAGACTTGTCCAAGGAGTACTTACCACTGATGATGGTTTAAACTCGTCATTGGAGTTTGTTACCATTGATGATTTAAACTCGTCGTTAGAGGTTTTACCATTGCTGATTTAAACTCGTTGTTAGACTTTTTACCATGTTCATGATTTAAACTCATCATTTGAGTTTTTACCATGTGAAGATTTCTTATACGATTTGAACTCGTCAATGGAGTTTTTACTGTTTACAATTTTTTTTTTACTATTTAAACTCGTCAGTGGAGTTTTTACTGTTTATACATGGGCATCTCCTTTTAATGGCTTAAACTATATCTTTAACCTTGAGGCTTTGTCATTATGAATGACTAAATTAAAGATCAAGCTTATTGAAAAAGAGATGGCTTATGGAGCCTTATTATTTCATGCACCCTTATTTGCGAAGAGATTACAAGGGAAATAATTGAAATAACTTGACCAAAATAAAATGCTGAAAGGAAAAAAAATGCTTAAAGGAAAAATAATGAAATCTCGCTTATCTGATGCATCGTTAGACGAGGTACTCCTATGGACAAGGCAATGGATTGCCATCAAGGTCCTTTAGGTAGTAGCTTCCTCTTCTTGAGTAACGAATGACCTTATACGAACCTTCCCAATTAGGGCCTAACTTCCCCTGGGCTGGGTCTCTAGTGGCTTGTGAGACTTTTTGTAGTACCATATCGTCAAGGTTAAACCTTCTGAGCTTTACCCTTTGAATGTGGTACTTTGCCATCTTCTGTTGATATCGAGCCATCCTTTGGGCTGCCTTGTCTCTAACTTCATATAAGCAATCCAAGTTTAGTCTCAGCTTGTCATTGTTTGAACTCTCGTCATAATGGGTTCACCTAGGGCTAGACCATCCTACTTCAACAAGAATAACTGCCTCCATACCAAAAGCCAACTTGAATTGTGTTTCTCCTGTTGGTGTTCTTGTAGTTGTTCAATAAGCCCCATAGTACCCCTGGTAACTCCTCTAGCTATGACCCCTTTGCCCCCTTAAGTAGTGCTTTGATAAGTTTGAGCAAAGTACGATTTGTTACCTCTATCTGCCCATTCGCCTGTAGCTAGCTAGGTGACGAATAATGGTTTTTTATCCCCAGTTCTACACAAAATTTCCTGAAATTTCGACTATCAAATTGTCGTCCATTGTCAAAGATAATCATCCTTGGATTCCAAACCTACAAACAATGTCGATCCCCCGGGTGGAAATGGCCATGGCGACGAAATGCACATCATCAGTTCTCTAGGAATGTGTTGCACATTTTCGAACCGTTGATACTTATCGCAATTTTTTACGAGCTCAACTGCGTCTTTTTGCATGGTTGGCCAAAAGTAGCCTACCCTGATTGTCTTTCCCACTAAAGATTGAGGTCCCAAGTGATTACCACGTATGCCTGCATGGATCTCTCGCAACACATATGTTGCTTCTTTAGGATTCAGGCATTTTAGGTAATGCAACAAAAATCCCCTCTTGTAGAGCTCACCATTCATGACAATGAATCTTGCTGCTCTGACTCTAACCTTCTTTGCTTCGGACGGATCATATGGGAGTTGGTCGTCTCTAATGTATGAAAGGATTGGGTCCATCCAAGTGCTTGGTTACTAGACTGAGAAGGCTTGCAATCCTTCTATGCTAGGGATCATCTCGACTTCTATGAATAGCCTTGGCTTTAGAGAGGCATCTTCTGCTGATGCCAATTTAGCGACCTCGATAGCAGCTAAGTTGTTCTTCTGTGGGATTTGTTCTAACTTGACGTCATCAGAATCATCAACGAGTTGACTCGTCAATTTCAAGTACCTCTTCATTATTTCTTCTTTTGCTTCACACCTGTTGATTACCTGCCCAACAATTAACTTAGAATCGGCTTTCAGCTTTAATTTTGATAGGCCAAACCCTTTGTGATAAATTAACCAATTAATTTAGCCAAGTGAATTAATTAAGTTAATTAACATGCAAACGCATGGTAGCACAAACAAATCACCAATAAACTAATTATGCAGTGGAAAATAAATAACACGGTAATTTGTTTACGAATGGGGAAAACCTGACGGCAAAAACCCTACCAGGTGATTTTCAGGTCACCACTCCCGAAATTTCACTATTATCACAACAAGCGGTTACAAGTAAAGGAATCTCAGTACCTTATACCAACCTACAGTTGAACCCTTACCCCAATAACTAGTTGGACTTGTTCTGTAGTGACAATTTCCCCTTTTGATGCACAGCTCCCAAGTACATGACTAACCAATGTGCGGATCCCAGGTTGCGACTTCAATCACCAACTATAGAAGATTGTTGGCTGCAAAGTTCTTCAGTTCATCCCAACGATGAAGATCAAGAAGATGCTTGGTCACAAAACCCAAAGGTGCACATACACAGCAACTTCTTCAAGAATGATGAACTAGGGCAAAACTTTGTCTCCAGTCACAAATTTCTTGAACAGACTTTGCTCAATGCTTGTGCAACTTGTGTACACTTTGACGGCCCTTAAAATAGTCATTTTATATGTCTAGGGTTAGGAGAAAAGAAGGCCCAAACACATAAACACGAATCCCAAGAAAATCATATCAAAATTCTGAATTTCATAACCTCGACAGATAGGAGCTGTCGAGTAGCTGTCGAGAAGGTGTCGAGCACACGGGGTTAGAACAACTTTCTTAAGCTCGATAGATGCAGCTGTCGAGCTTTAATGAATTTGCACTTCTCAACTTGTTTCTTGGACAAACTTGATGACTTCAACACTTGATCTTGAAACCTCGTTTCTTGAAGTATTAAAAACACTTAGAACTACCCAATTACAAGTAAAGTGCATTTTGTCAAAGGATTAGCCAATTACATAAAAGAATAACATATGTTCTTAGCAAGTGAACCACATATGTCCTAACAAAATTCTTGACCCTTAGATCTTTCGCAATCCTCAGACTGGTAAGGATCACTTTATTCTCCGCTTCATTGTTTGTCACTGGAAATTGGAGTTTAACTACATACTTAAGGACGTCCTTCTCAGGCAAGGTCAAAATTACACCGACACCTCCGAGTCCTATAGCAGATGAGCCATCTGCACAGATCGTCCAGTATTCTGCTTCTTGATTTGGGTCTGGAAGAGTGAATTCAATGATAAAATCTGCTAACGCCTGGGCTTTGATCACTGTTCTTGGCCTGTATTCAATTTCAAACTGGTTTAGTTCAACAGCCAACTGGATCATGTGCCCTGCTGCATCTAGTTTGCTCATGGCTTTTCGGATTGGCTGGTCTGTCATTACCATGATGGTGTGAGCTTAGAAGTATGGATAAAGCTTTCTTGAAGCGATGATTAATGAAAAGGCCATCTTCCCTATCCATGGATACTTCGCTTCATCGCCCTAAAAAGCTTGACTTGTGTAGTACACGGGTCGTTGTACCTTGGACTCTTCACGAATCAAGGCTGAATTGATGACTGTTTGTGATACAGCCAAATACAAGAACAGATCTTCTCCTTCTACAAATATGCTCAAGAGTGGGGGCTTGGCCATATACTCTTTGAGGTTCTGGAAGGCTGCTTCACACTTGTCTGTCCATTGGAAGGCCTGCTTAAGAGTTTTAAAGAAATGGAGGCACTTATCAGTGGCCTTAGAGACAAACCTGTTCAATGTTGCAACTCATCCTGTCAACCCTTGCACCTCATTGACCGTTTTAGGAGAAGTCATGTCAAGTATGGCTTTGACCTTCTCTAGATTTGCATCAATCCCTCGCTAAGATACCATAAAACTGAGGAATTTTCCTAACGAGACTCCAAAAACACACTTCGCAAGATTGAGCTTTATTCTATACCTTCTCAAAGTATTAAACGTCTCTTGGAGGTCTTCAAGGTGGGTTTTTACTTTCCTGCTTTTTACGAGCATGTCATCTATATAGACCTCCATATTCCTATCTATCTGCTTGTTGAACATTTGGTTTACCAGTCTTTGGTACATGGCACTTGCATTCTTCAGTCCAAATGGCATGAGTTTGTAACAATATAGGCCCTAGCTAGAGATAAATGCAGTTTTCTCCTGGTCTTCTTCTTTCATGAGGATCTAGTTATAACCTGAAAATGCATCCATGAATGTTAGCAATTCATGGCCAGCTATTGAATCAATAAGTTGGTTAATTCTGGGAATGGGAAAACTATCTTTAGGGCATGCATTATTTAAGTCTGTGAAGTCTACACACATTCTCCACTTTCCATTAGACTTTTTTACCATGACAACATTAACAAGCCATTCAAGGTAGTAAACCTTCCAAATAACTCCTACAGTCAAGAGCTTTTCTGCCTCTTCCGTAACTACTTTGTTTCACTCTATCACACATTCGCCAATCCCCGGCATATCTTCATGGCTCCATGCGAAGACATCCAAGTTATTTTTCAAAAACTTCACCAATTCGTCCTTTAAGGACTGTTGGTAGTTTTGGAAAGGTCTCCTTCCACCAACTCTATATTCTCAGTCTGTTCCATGGGCTTGGGTGGTTCTTCTTCTACCATTCAAGTGTGATTTTCCTTGGATGCCAGGACCGCCTGATAACATTCCCTAGTTAAAAGTTGGTCTCCACAAATTTTTCCAATCCATGGGGGGTTGGGAATTTCATCTTTAAGCAGTATGTAGAAGTTATAGCCTTGAGGCAATTAAGGGTTGGTTGTCCTAGAATCACATTATAAGATGAAGGGTAGACAACAATTAGAAAGTCTACCTCCCTTGTTATCTGGGCTGGGTGAGTCCCTACTGTAATCTGTAGGGAAATGATGCCCTTTGGATATATGTGGTCCCCACTAAAGCTGACCAAGGGAGACTCGAAAGGTCTGAGGCGTTTTAGATTCAACTTCATCTGTTGGAATGCCGTCATGTACATCACATCTGCCGAGCTTCCGTTATCTACCAAAACTCTTTGGGTGTTGTACCCTTTGATGGTTAGCATGATAACAAGGGGGTCATCATGTGGCTGCCTGATTTCCCTTACATCTTGTTTGGAAAAAAAAAAATGTCGTCATCTCCAGTGCGATGATGTTTGGCTATCGGGTGCTTGACATGAACACTATTGACTTGTCTTAGGACTGTTTTTCTCAAGGACTTGTATGATCCCCCAGTGACCGGTCCTCCAGTGATTGTCCTTATTTCTCCCATGACCTGTTTGGGATTGTCCCAATCTTCTTCTTTGTGGTCATCAGTAGACTTCTCTTCTGTTCGGTTGTGGGTCTGATGGTCCTTTTTGACAAATTTTTGGAGTTTTCCTCTCTGGATTAACTCCTCTATCTACTTTTTCAAATCCCAACATTCGTCAGTGTAATAACCATGATCCTTGTGAAAGCGGCAATACTTCTTTGAGTCTTTCCATTTTGAGGACGAACTTAATGGTTTGGCCATTTTAGAGCCAAATCGTCCTTTATTTGCATGAGGATTTTGTCCACAAGCATCAACAAAGGAGTGAAATTCAGCTTTTTCTTTGATGATGCCTCTGAACCACTTTTTTTGGCCTTGGCTTCTGAGAGATTATCTTTGCAATCCCTCTTCTTGCCCTAGGACTCAACGTTTTCTTCTTTATTTCGCTTTCCTGTCAGTCCTTTTGCAATCAGTGCATTTTCTCCATTCATATACTTCTATGCTTTAAACAACAAATCTGTCATCGAGGTTGGATGGGTCTTCCTTAGAGAGAAGACAAGGTTAAGATTGTTCAACCTTGCTTGGAAGGTTGTCATTGTCACCTGATCATCAACTTCGTCAATTTCCATCACTACTTTGTGGAAGCATTTCACATACTCTCTCATGGTTTCCCCTTCCTGTTGCCTCACAGTTAGCAGATAGGTGGGCCTCTTATGGCGTTGGCCCCCAATAAAATGGCGAACAAAAGAGTTGCTCAGTTGATCGAAGTTTGCAAGGGATGCTGCAGGTAGCTTGCTAAACCACACCCTTGCTGCTCCTTCAAGGGTCGCTAGGAATGATTTGCAAATCACCTCGTTTGGGGTTTGTTGGAGGTTTAATATCATCTTGAATGCCCCTATGTGGTCCAAAGGAGCCTTAGTACCATCATATACCTCCAGCTGTGGTAGACAAAATTTATGAGGCAAAGGGCATTCCAGAACACTAGTAGTGATGGGCGAATCTATCCTTTTGATCATGCCATCAAGATTTATCGCTGTCTTTCCCTTCATGGTGTTCTTGACTTCATCTAACTCCTTCCTCAGGCTCTTCATCATCTGGTCGTTGCCATGGGTTAACTGCACAGTGTGCTCAGAAGTTTCTCTTCTGCTATTTTCAAGACTGTGGGCATCGTTGTTATTGTCATTTCGATGATGCCATGACTGGGACGTATTTGTGCCCTCTGAACGTGCTTTCCGCTTCAAGGCTTCATTTTGTTTCATTAATTCTTGCACATTGGTTGTCAATGCTTGAATTTGTTGAGCCATCACCACCGAATCCGGCGATGTAGTTGTGGTTAAGTCCATTGGTTTTATGGAACTTAGTTAGTAGAGAAGTTAATGGCTTATTGTCCTTTCCCACAGACGGCGCCAAACTAATAACACGCGATTTCGCCTCGTCATTACAATGGATGACGTTGAAATCTTGTATCAAAGAAGACACTAGGCAGATAATGACATCGGTTTAGGGCTTACCAAGGACCCTCCAATGCTTAAATTATCTTAAACTCTTTAGAAATCTATAATCTATAGAGTAATTTGCGTGTGTGTTCCATATGAATCATTTACCTGTTTCTCCTTGCTTTATATAGCCTTTGTGTAAGTAAATGCTCAGTTTGTTGGCTTCTCTAATGTTGTACCACAGCTGGAGTATTTATGGCTCAATAATGACCACTTAATCCCAACCCTTTAATGTTCATAATGGTCATTTAAATGCACATCATTGGACGACAGTAACAGCTCCATCAATTTAAAGAGTAGGGCAGAGAGATGCAAACACAAGATAACACGCCGATCTGTTATCGAAGAGGAAACCGAAGAACTCAGCAAAAAACCTCTCTGCCGCCCTCCAAGCAGTAATCGATCCACTAGACAATTAGTTGGGATACATGGGTTAACAAGAAACCCTCCAAGCCTAATCTACCTGATGTACCTAAGCCCTCCAAGCTCCTAATCCAACGAGGCTTCTCGGAACCGTGTCTTGTCTAGCTATCCGGATCCCACAACAAGCTCCATGTTGCATCTACCATCCTTGGCTTCTTCTAATGCTTCCCAACGGCACCAAAACCTCACTTGACACTCTGAAAGGGTGTGGTAAGTGTTTGGGCTATCAACCTCTCAATGGTATGGAAATGGAGAGGTAAGAGTTGAGGAAAATCCACAAGCAATTGTGTAGAGAAATGTAGGTATAATAATCTCTAACTCTCAAGGTTTATGGCTAGGGTTTTCTCTCAGAAGCACTCCTCAACATTTGTGGCTAATGTGGGTGTATATAGTGTGGGTACAGAAAGTGTGTATCAAATAGCACAGCCTGGCAAAACAGAATATTTCACGAGTGTCTCGCGAGAAGGCCTTACCTGCGAGCTAATCGCGAAACACAGCTGTCTTCACCTGTACTGACTCTTCGCAATCCAGTCATGTGCAGGGCACATGCATCACTTCGCGAGATGCTTAGTAGCGAGATACTCGCGAGAAATCTTCTGTCTTCAATTGCTTGAGTCTTCACACTCTCTCTCTTTAACACACAACCCTTACAATTAAATCCCACAATAAATACAGGGTATAAAGAATTGAATAAAATTACAATCAAATTTGGTACGGAATTAAAGCCAACAAAACACATAGTTGTAAATTACAACTTTACAATCTCCCATTTTGGCTATTCCGTGACAAAACCCCTAAAACAGACTCTAGGCTTAAACGTGAGTTTGGGAACAGTGGCAAAACTCACTCACACCTAATCTAGAAGCTGTGAAGTACTTGCACGAATATACCTGTAACCTGAAACACTTGCACACAAACAAAACTTTCATTAAGCTTATGACAAGTTGAATACATGGTACATACATGAACAAGTAAAATGCGATCAAGTTTGTAAATACTATAAACAAGTAAGCATATCTTGATCATACAAGAACAGTCATTAAAGAATGACTACAATGAACATTTAGTAAGTAAATGCTCATCCGGACACGCAATGCAATTAAGAACAATCCCAAAGATCAATTGCATGTCTAACACTCAACCAATGCAAAATACACGAAGTATTTGCATCTAGGAAATAATATCCTATTAGGGCACAAGAGTGAGGTACTTAAGACTTATTAGCAGTATCTTAAAAGTACAAAAAAATGCTACAAAGTATTGAGATGATCACAAACATTGAATATAAACTGAAATAAAGAACAAAGTACTAAAAGCTTTAAAGAGAAGCAGTAAAAACAATAAACCAATAGTTATAAAAACTAAAAATAAACCGCCTGAAAGAACCAATTTATCTAGACCTAAACTACGCTTCCCCAAACTGTGCAAGCTCCCCCTTAAAAATTTCTCCCCCTTTTTGACCGGAATGGCCAAAGAGGCTAGAACTGATCGAACTCTGAATCTGATCCCTGTAGCACGGACGAATCATCGATCTGTGAGGCTAAGGCAGTGATCTGGCCCTGAATATAGGCAAACTGGTCTGCGGTGTGCTGCACATGTGCATTAAGCATGGTAGACATCCAGTCCATTTTAGCTAGGAGGCGATCAAGTCTGTCTAATCCTCGTGTTGGTGCTGAAGATGATGGTTGAGCTAAAGTCTCTAGAGCAGAAGTGAATCTATCAATCTCTTCCTCTGTATCACCGCCCTCGTCCTCAACACAATCTCGTGGTATGGTATGCACACCTGTTTTGGAGCCTTTGATGTGAGCTGTGCTTCTAGTCACTGTATATGCACCAATAGGATAGTCCCTCTGAACCACTATGAGGCCACTAGGAATTTTGAGCCTTGTCTGAAGGCGCATAATCAGTGAAGGAAAAGGCATAACTGTTCTGGAATTTTGCTTCTCAATGCTCCTCTTCAAAATGTGGCCACAAATATCTAACTCTTTGTGGGTAAAGAGATCATACAGGAAGATTGTCCTTGGAGTAGACAATGTGGTAAGGTTGGTGACCGGATATAGATTGTGGATCATCACATAAGCAAATGTCCTCATCTCCAGAGAGAATGGTATTGTATTTATGGATGATTTCTTCAGTGTGCCACCAAGTATCCTTATCATCTCCTCAGTAAAACCCAATCTATCCTCATATTGCACTTTAATTGGCTTTGAGGAAGGACGAACTTCTAGGAAATCCTGAATACTTTCTCTAGTAATGACAAACTCTTTGTGTCTCACCTAGCAGTCTATGTGATTTTCTTCTACACTGGCATTGGCAAAGAATTCTTTGATGATCTCTGAGTACACAACTCCAATCGGGTTCAAGAGCTTTGTCCATGTCCTATCCTTGAACACTTCATGTATGAAAGTGTCCTCAAGTGATTTCATTTGTACGACCCTTTCCATAATGATCGTTTTATCCTTATAACAGTCATTATACTTCATATCAGCCTCAGCAAACCTGAAGTTATCAGAATCAGTGCGTGCACGTTTGGAGGATAATCTCTTAGGAGCTACATGCTTAGTAGGAGACATCTGCACAAAGGAACACAGAATAGAAAAGCAACAAGTGCAAAAACACAAAGTAGACCACAAAACTTGATTAGATTCAAGTTAGTCAAAAAAAAAAAAGGTAAAACAACCTAAAACATAGCATAACCAACTCAAAACAGAGAAAATGACCTTAAAACAACATGCTATAGACGTTAAAACATGTAAACAAAAGCACAATGCATGAATTAAGTGACTATGCATGTGTGTGTCTGGGCTGTGTATGTGCTGATGCATGTGAGTGCAGCAGGTGATGCATTGGGTGTGCTAGAGGATGCTTAATGTGTGCCTAGTGTATGCATGGCATGGCATTGAGACACAAATTGGGAAAATGTGTAAAAACACATAGCCTTTGACCAAAACATGTTACACATGTTCAATCAAGAGTAAACCCAAGCATTGGAACTTAGTTGAGTCCAATACAACATAAAAGTGTCACTAGGACATTCTGTCAAACACCTAACATGCAATAATGCACTACAACAATGAACAATGCATGAACATGGAGAAACTGCCTCAATACAATCTTAGAATGCCACATGGGGCCAACACAAACACAAACATAGCAAATGGGACTCAGCCCAATCAAAATTTTGAAAAAAATTTCACAAAAATAAGAACCCCAACCCAGTTTTTGAAAATCCCCAATTTTTTTTAAAACCCTAAGCTAAAAGCTGCAAAATTTAAGACAAAAATGAAAAAAATGTTTAGGAAAACATACCTTGAAGTGATTTTGCAGAGGTTTTTGCTTGAAAATGATGGGGTTTGAGTGAAAATAAGATTTGGGTTGAAAGGGGTTCGAGAGAGGCAGTGCAAGGGAAGTTAAGAGTATTTGAAAACATGTCACATCTGTTATATAAAAACTGAAAACACGCGTTTTTTGCGGGTTAGGCAGTAGCGTGACAACCGCGAGACAGTCACAAGAATGGCCACTAAAGCTCAAAAACTTTCGCGAGAAGCTTTTAGTTGCAAATAAGTCGCGAGATAGTTGCGATAGTCTCTGTATGAATTGGAAAAATTTCCAGTTTTTTCCTAAAAACCTTTCGCGAGAAGGGTTTAGTAGCGAAATACTCGCGAGGCAGCAGCGAGACTTTCTGTAAGAAAATGTGACATTTTAATTTCCCTTAAGCACATTTCGCTGGAAGCTCTAAGTTGCGAGCTTCTCGCGAAACAACCTCTGAACCAATTTTTGGAGAAAAACACAAAAATGCATTTTGATCAAAAATTAAAGACACGAAAGTATAAAATCACTTTCAAAAACATATAAAACACTCAAAAATCTTTTTGGGTTTGATGGACAAGTAATTAAGCATACACAACACATTTGAACATGTACAATCACACAAATGAGATAAGCATTACTTGAACAAAGTCTTGTGCGTTGCGTGTGACTATCAAATATGGAATAGTCCTTAGACCAGAGTGAAGCTTCAATGATCAATTCAATCAATTCATACACAACTAGAACAAAATCAAGTGGACTATCTCAATTATAGAAATGAGCATATATGACCTCCCACAAGAGATTGATTACAAGACATAGAAGCTTTTCATTTGACTTCTGTGTAAATCATAACATTTGATCCTTTTTGGATAATACATCTCTTTTTGAGTTCGGTGCTTGAAATTTGATATTTCAACATTAAGAGTTAGCCTTTGGCTTTTTGAGTACCATACGTTTCATTAGAAAAGTCGTTTTCCCTTTTTCCTAATCAAATACTAGTATGTGCGATAGGCTTTTGCAGCTCAATATCTCTTTCATTTGGAGATTTACATTTGGTGAGCTCTATTGCAAAAACATAAAAGAAAAATGTGGGAAGATATATAGGCACAAGTCTATGCAAGTATCAAGACCATCAAGACTATTGACCAATCATTCATGACAAGCTTGAAGATCTATTTACAACAATCAAACATAGTTTTCAAGATTTCTCCCACACAGATATATGTGCATACAAAACAAGCTAAGCTCGAAAATGCACTACGTCATTAGTACGAAGGTACTAGGCCAAACTCACATGTGATATACACAACACAAGCAATCAAACTTTTTGAAGATTTTTCAATTTTTATGGGTTTTTGAATTTTTGAACACACTAAAAAAAAAACCAAATAAAGTAAGATCAACGCAAACAGGTACAAACCAAAACAAGTAAAAAAATGCTATAAACCAAAAGCAATTGACACAAAGTGAATTATGCATGTCGTGATGCATGAACATATGCCCCTAAACATCGGAAGAATTAATACATGGACATGTTATAATGCTTATGCATGAGTACCCCTCTTCACCCACACAACACGTGCGTTTGGGGTGATATTCCTATAGGATTGGGTACGAGTGTTGTGGCCTTCAAACCTTCTGGAGAAGCTTGCCAAATAGGTGGTGAATGCATCAATCATTTTCATCACACCAGAATCATCGTCTCAACCTCTTGATTGCTCAACAGCCCAATTCCTTTTGTCATTTCTTGGTCCTCTTAACCTCTGATCACTTGCATTCGTCAATGCCCTTAGCTTATGACAATTTGGTCTGGTGTGTCCTTGAAGTCCACAGTGATGATAGAAATGTTGAATTCTCAGACCTCTTTGTGATTTTGGAAGTGATTTCCCTTTGGCTTCAGACCTAACCACTGATTGGTTACGAGGCTTATTCAACACCCGTTGGTCAGCCACGTTTCTATTCTTCTCCACCTTTACTTTCTTAGCAGTAGTGACAACTTCTTTCAGTTCTTTGGCTTTCACAAACTTAACTTCCTTGGATATATTGACAGCTAAACTACTCTCTCCAGTATATCCCAATCCGATTTTGTCGAAGAAAGGTTTTTGATGAGAAAGGACTTCATCAAGCTTCTTGGAGGAGACTCGCTCTACTTTAGCATTGGCTTGAACCACCTCAAGCTCATGGAATTTTATCTTTGAGTAGGCTTCGGTCAACTCTCCATTCAACGTCTCTATTTCACATTTGGCCTCCTTATATCGCACTAAGAGACTTCTATAGTCCTCCTCTACCTTTTTCATCTTTTTAACGGCTGCCTTGACCACCCTTGTATATTCTCCCGACTTCCAAGGAGGGAATTGTAGTTTTCTTGAAGTTCCACTGCACTTTCATCTTCTTCAGCATCAGATTCTTCTACTACTCCCATTAACTCCACTTCACTATGTTCACCAAGCTCTTCCACTAGCAAACTCAAGTCCTCTGAGGACTCAACATGAGCAATAGTCATAAAAGCGGAGTAATTCCCTTCTCCATCACAACTCTCTTCCGAATCTAAATTGGAAGAATCTGAATCACTAACTGTTGTCGCATACACCTTGCCCTTCCCTCTTAGGTAGTTGGGACACTCCTTGAGATGTCCATGGCTATTGCATTCATAACACACAATGCCTTGAGGGGATTAAAAGTCCTTTCCATCTTTCTTCTTAAACTCTTCCTATCACCTTTGGAGGATGAAAACTTCCCTCTGTTGAACGGTTTCCCACTGTTCTTCATCTTCATAATTTTCGAAAGTTCTTTGCAAGAAATGCTACCTCCTTCTCCACATCATCTCCTTCGAAGGAATTATCCATTCTCTTGGTGATGGTTTTAAGAGCAAGAGATTTACTCGACTTATGAGAAGGCAGTTCTAGCTCATATGTTTGGAGAGATCCAATGAGCTCTTGGATTTTGATCTCATTCAAATATTTACTTTCCTCTATAGCTCTCTATAGCTATGGCTTTTGCTCGGAAGCTCTCCAGCAATGATCGAAGGATTTTCCTCACTCTCTTTGAGTCCTCCGTTTTCTCACCCAAGTTGAACTTGCCAATAACCACCTCGTTCAGCTTGCTATAGAATGAGTCGAATGACTCTTCTTCACTCATTTTCAGCTCTTCAAACCGAGTGGTTAGCATCTGCAACTTAGTATCTTTCACTTTCTTCGTGCCTTCATAGGTGGTCTCTAATATCTCCCAAGCTTCCTTGGCAACTGTTATGTGAGAAATCCTGTGAAACTCATCTAGAGAAACACCATAAAAAATTGCATTCAAAGCTTTACTGTTAGCATTAGCTACTGCAAGGGCTGCCTTATCCCAAGTGGATTTAGCGGCCTCCAGCCTAGTCCATCCTACTTTTACGGCATCCCAAATAGTATCATCAATTGAACATAAGAATGCCCTCATCCGGACTTTCCAAAAGGCATAGTTGCTACCATCAAAATATGGTGGAAAATTTAAAGATTGAGACCGGTCCATCTCAAATGGGGTTAAGGATCGCACTAAAGTAATTAAACCATAGCTAGTGCACCCGCTCTGATATTAATTGAAAGCTCGAAAATGTGTTGAAAACACAAGAGCTATTTAGACCCCCCAAATTAAAGTTACCGCTCGATTGATTTTACACTAACTTAATACTAAGTGCGGAATAGTGTAAATGCGAGTGGATAAACAAACAAGCTACTCTAATCCATAAACTTAACAACACAGTAGTAAAATGGAATGAAAAAGAGTAGGGAAGAGAGATGCAAACACAAGATAACACGCTGAAGAACTTGGAGAAAAACCTCTCCGCCGCCCTCCAAGCGGTAATCGATTCACTAGACAATTAGTTGGGATACATGGGTTAGCAAGAGACCCTCCAAGCCTAATCTACCCGATGTACCTAAGCCCTCCAAGCTCCTACTCCAACAAGGCTTCTCGGAACCGTGTCTTGTCTAGCTATCCGGATCCCGCAACAAGCTCCATGTTGCATCTGCTATCCTTGGCTTCTTCCAATGCTTCCCAGCAGCACCAAAACCTCACTTGACACTCTGAAAGGGTGTGGTAAGTATTTGGCCTATCAACCTCTCAATGGTATGGAAATGGAGAGGTAGGAGTTGAGGAAAATCCACAAGCAATTGTGTAGAGAAATGCGGGTATAACAATCTCTAACTCTCAAGGTTTATGGCTAGGGTTTTCTTTTAGAAGCACTCCTCAACATTTTTAGGTAATGTGGGTATATATAGTGTGGGTACAGAAAGTGTGTATCAGATAGCATAGCCTGGCAAAACAGAATATTTCGCGAGTGTCTCGCGAGAAGGCCTTACCCACGAGCTAATCGTGAAACACAGCTATCTCCATCTGTACCGACTCTTTGCATTCCAGTCATGTGCAGGGCACATGCATTACTACGTGGGATGCTTAGTAGCGAGATACCCGCGAGAAATCTTCTATCTTCAATTGCTTGAGTCTTCACACTCTCTCTCTCTAACACACAACCCTTACAATTAAATCCCACAATAAATAGAGGGTACAAAAGATTGAATAAAATTACAATCAAATTTGGCATGAAATTAAAGCCAACAAAACACATAATACAATTCACATAATATGCCTAAATTATATTACAAATTTTCAAATTCATCAAAACACTCTTAAATACCGAAACAAATAAAACTAAAAAATTAGAATAATGGTAATAAATAAGCATATATATAAAACTAAAAAAATAGAATAATGGTAATAAATAAGCATATATATATATATATATATGGTGGGTCTGGTTGGGTTAGGATGGCTTGAAAAAACTATCAACCAAAACCCAACCTAACAAGAGACTTAAAATAAAATTCCAACCTAATCCAATCTACCAACCTAATGTGTCAAGTTGGGTTTACTGGGTTAGGTCAGTTTCATCGGGTTAATGGGTTTAGTGCACACTGCACACCACTGGTCATAACATATTTAACCATTTATATTTATTGCATAGAAACCCTGTTCTTTCTTAGTTTGTATTTGCATAAGGTTCCCTAGATATATAGTGGGTCTGGTTGGGTTAGGATGGCTTGAAATAACTATCAACCAAAACCCAACCTAACAAGAGACTTAAAATAAAATTCCAACCTAATCTAATCTACCAACCTAATGTGTCGAGTTGGGTTTGGTGGGTTAGGTCAGTTTCATTGGGTTAATGGGTTTAGCGCACATTGCACACCACTGGTCATAACATATTTAACCATTTATATTTATTGCATAGAAACCCTGTTCTTTCTTAGTTTGTATTTGCATAAGGTTCCCTATATAATACGTTGTCAAATACATTTTTAAGGTACAACTTTTTAAAACTTTACCATTTTTCTAACTACATTTTTTTTCAAACAACCTCATTTAGAGAAAAATGAAAAATAGCCCAGAGTTTTGTCACTCAACTGGTATTTTATGATATTTCTAATGGAGATGTCTAGGGTTCAAAATCTCCTCACCTTCGGTTGTATCTATTGAATTATTTAAAATAAAAAAAAATTATAAAAAATTTATAATAAAAAATTAAAATTAAAAAAAAAAAACACACACACACACACAATAGAAAGAGACGTATTCATGCAACATTAAGACTCCCATACTTTAATTAATAATTAAGTAGTTGGAAAATGTTCAAGATGCTAATTTGGAGTGGCCATGGAAGATTAGTTGACCTTTGTACATAAATTTTGATTACCTGTATTTTGATACTAGTTTGAGTGGCTATTTTAGGACATTGGTTAGTCTCGTGTCACCTCCACCACAAAAAAGCATTAGAGGGATGCAAAACCTTAACTTCATGCGATTTAACACTATCACAATTTAATTCATAAACTTTTATCAGTATATTTGATCCCTTAGATTTTAGTGTAAAATAAAATCATTAGGGTTCAAGTTTAGATTAACATGAGTCACAAGATTGTAGGGGTGGCAAAATAAGCCCAAACCCATTTGCCCACCCAAACCCACCCACTCTAATTAAACCCAAACCCACCCAATTATTAGTTGGGTTAAATGGGCATCAACCCAATTAGACCCAAAAATAATTGGGTTTTAACTAAAAACCCACTCAACCCCGTTTAACCCAAAAATGATATACCAAACTCAACCCAACCCATCCCACCAAAAAAAAAAAAACCGTAGCAGAGAAAACGTATTGGCTTAGACGTTTCTGGGTTAGATTTTCATGCTCCCTCGTTTTCCCTCATTTTCTCGGCCTCCAATCGCGGCTTCAGCAGCTTCAAAGCTTCGGACACATCAAAACTCTTCAAAGCTTCAGCAGATTTCTGAGTTGTTCACCGGAATATTCACGTTATCTCTTTCCGGTCACTCCAGCACTCATCGGTAAGCTTCGAATCTCGAATTTGGTTCCTCTCTTTAGTTACTCAAAATTCTTCTTTTGCTTTCCTTCGTTTTCTCCGTTACCAAACAGTTTACATCTTCTAATTTTATCTTTTTGGTAAGCATCGGTAATGCTTTGTTGAGTATGTTTGTGAGGTTTGGTGATCTGGGTAATGCTTGGTATGTGTTTGGGAAGATGGAGGAGAGGGATGTGTTTTCTTGGAAGGGAGGTTCATGTGCGTGTGTTAAGATTTGGGTTTGAGTCAGA
Source organism: Quercus aquifolioides (assembly GCA_019022515.1). Classification (NCBI taxonomy): domain Eukaryota; kingdom Viridiplantae; phylum Streptophyta; class Magnoliopsida; order Fagales; family Fagaceae; genus Quercus; species Quercus aquifolioides. The sequence continues at coordinate 60,150 of JAFHAW010000118.1, forward strand.
TGCGGATGTGGTGAATGCATTGATTACCATGTATGTGAAATGTGGTGATGTTCAAAGTGCACGGTTAGTGTTTGATAGAATGCCAAGGAGAGATAGGATATCATGGAATGCAATGATTTTGCTTTACATTTTTTTTTTCTTCTTATCACTAAATTTATAATTGATATCTTTTGTTTAAGGCAGAAGTATATATTTCTGAATTCTCATTCATATTTGGCTTCATTCAAAATAATGTTATTACATCAATATTTATCCTTAATATTGCCCCTCAAAGATGAAAATAATGCAATGTTATTCAAAATAATGTTTTTACTTGGCCCCTCAAAGATGAAAACCTTGCTCTGCCAATATACCACTTCTCAACAAGTGAAGAGAAGCATACTTTTGCACTGTATGTCATTCTCATTTCTCATGAGCACTTTATTTATCAATTTATTGATTTAACTATCCAAGTCTCCTTGCCCAATATTTGGGTTGGTCAATCCTGTACTAAAGTTTCTCCTTGTTATCAAAGTACTTGTCATTCTATCAAACAAAATGCTCTGTTTGTTGGGAAATGAAAAGGGTCCAAAAGCTGCATTCCTTCCTTTCTGTCGGGGCTTCTGTTATGAAACTTAGTTGGGATTTTGGGTCCTGTGCTTTTTCATGTCAATTAGGCCAGTACTGTTTAGGGCACCGCCCTTAACATTCTATAGAAATGAGCACCTTGTGATTGTAAGAAGCAATTAAACTTGGATAATTTGCATATGCTGTTTGGCATTTTCTGTTTTAACCTATAATTATTTATTTGTAAGATTAAGAACTTGTAAGTTGTAACACAGCACAAGCAACATCGTTTAACATATAATTCTTTATGCCACATTATTTGAGTCAGGTATATCATATTTTTTATCACTTATGTGCTCGCAATATTCATTAATTTGATTGTAGAATAAGGTATATTTCTAGGGTGCATATCATGTTATAATAGTTGAATATGTAAATTATGCGTTGTCAAAAGAAAATAATTAATTCAAATATTAATTTATGTTGTTCTTACAGTGGCACTAGTTGTTTTTATTAAAAAAAAAAATGTTGCTCAAAATGAATAATCCTTTAAAATAAGAAAAACGCTAAAATCATAAACTATTTTATAAATTGCTAATGTGATCGGTGGTTATCGGTTAGTAAAAATGTGATATTAAAGGTGGGCCTAGATGAGAACTAATAAAAATTAACTACATCAATAGTTTGTAAAAATGCTATAAAATAGTTTTCCCCAATGTTTTTCCCTGTGTTTTTCAACCAACCCATCTTGTTTGCCTCCTCATTCTTTTTATAGTCTCTCATTAGTGGGGCACTCATCATTACCATTTCACCACTTCACACACATTTCCACTTTAGCCAAAATCCTAAGGAATCATCATGCCCTCTGAGAATTCTCTTGGAACTTGTTCTAGACACCAAATAGTGTTTGGTAGCGAGTTTCCCAAAGGCATTGACAGTGCTCGGTTACTGACTTGAATTTGATCGTCCCCTCATCAGCTTCTCCCTGGCTTATTAGCTAGTATTGGGCCCAACCTAGCCCGAACACAATAGGTTCCCCCAAACGCTAATCCTTAGACTCTTGCACATTTATCAGTGGATTGATCCTATCCCTACAGTATTGAGCTTCAGCCATATGGGCCGTTCGTGGTCACTCGGGCCCAAGCCCCTACATGTACCCTTAGCATTTTCCCATTTACATCCTTAGGATAGCTTGAAAATATTCAAAAGAAAAAAAAAAGGAAAGTATTATGTAATAAAATTAGGTGGCAAATAATAATGATTCTAAAAAAAAATTGACAAATAATAATAATAATAATAATAATAATAAACTCCCAAATCCCAAATGCCACTTCAAAAGCTAAGGCTGCACCATCCAAACAGTCCCAAAAATCCCTAATATCCGTCCCCAACAACCATTAGCCTCCACTGCTATACCGGCTTTGACATGTTTATGTTAACATCAATGTCGTACGCTCCCAAAGATTACTGGGTAATACTTTCTGAGCTCTAATCTTAATACCTTTTCATTCATTTTTATCTTTGTTAGCTGAGGAACAATTGGAGATGACAAAAGATTAAGGCCCCATTTGGTAACAGGGTTTAAACAACAAAAACTGTTGTTTAAACACCACAACACGTATTTTCATACACTTTTTCACTCACATGTATTTTCACAAAACTTACTAGAAATCTCTTACCAAACCGATGTAAGACTTTAAAATCCTAGGACGAGTTTCGTGTTGCTTCCTTAACAACAAAGTATAATCTATACTCTATATAAAAAAGGACAATTGAGGTGCTTGTTTAACAAAACGACTTCTAAAATTTTAAAACGACAAGAAGTTTGAAGCCCAGCAGATTCTTTGAAACTCCATTCACATTTGATTGAAATTACTTAATTTCTCCTAACTTCATTTGTGAGCTAAATAAAAATTGGCCTTTTTTAGTCTTTTTATTGTCATCTTAATGATGCTGCCAGACATGTACAACTTAAGAGGGCTTGAATTACTTTGTTTCTCCTAAAGGTATGTGTGAGCTTAAAAAAAATTGGAGCTCTTTTTGGTCTTTTCCTCTTCAAATATGGATTTTTCTTGCCTTTAATATCAGAAAAATCCCAGCCACTTTTGACTTTATCTTCATTCTATTGATAAACACAAACACAACAGACGGTGAGAGGAATAGAGACAAGAAAAAGAAAGAAAAAATTACTAGAGTCAGGTATATTTACGTTTGTTTGTTAAGGAGTGAAAAGGCGTGGATTGTTTTGTCATTTTGGCTCTAACTTCCTTATCTTATCTCTTTGTTTGAGGTGTTTGACAGCCAACTACTTTTCTAATAGACACAAAGTGAAGTAATACGGTAAGGGAGAGAAATAGTGAGAGATAAGAACAAAGTAAAAAAAAAAAAAAAAAAGGAAGTCAGCCATGACCCATGAGTCAACTGCTTCCATCACGAGAGAGAGAGAGAGAGAGAGAGAGAGAGAGAGAGAGAGAAGAAACAAGAAAAAGAAGAAGGTTGGAGAGAAAGAAAGGTTGAGATTTTGTTTTGGTTTAGCTCATTCATTTTATCTTCTTCTTCTTCTTCTTCTTTTTATTATTATTTTTTAATTTTATTTATTTATTATTATTTTTTTAATGAAAGTATATTTATCTCATTTAGATGTAGCTTCTGCACATGGGTTCATCTTGCATGTGGATTATTACTTCTTCTTTTTTTTTTTTTTTTTTTTTGGAGATAGTCTTGGTGATTTGTTTTAACAAAGATGGAGATTTTGTTTTGGTTCAACTTATTCATTTTATCTCTTTTTTTTTTTTTTTTTGATGGAATTATATTTATTTAATTTAAATGTAGCTTCTCCAGATGGGTTCATTTTGCATATAGATTATTATTTTCTCTCTTTTCTTTTTCTTTATCTTTTTTTTTTTAATTTTTTATAAGAATGTCTTGCTGGTTTGTTTTAAGGCGTAAATGCACTTTTAGTCCCTATATTTTGGCTTTTCTTTTCCATTTTGGTCCCTTCATTTTAATTTTACTACTTTTAGTCCCTAAACCAATTAACGCGTGTTATTTTCGTCCTTTCCGTTAGTCAACCGACGGAAATATCTGAGGTGGCATGCTAAACGCTAACATGGCAAAATAATAATAATAATAAATACCATGTCAACATCTAATTTTAATATATATATATATATTAATTTTAACAAAATTAAAAAACATAAAAACAAAATTTAAAACATAAAAATACATCAAATTTGAATAAAAATAAACAAGAAGATGAACCCAGATCATAAGAACACAAGAACATGAACCCAAATCATAAGAACACAAGAACACGAACCCAGATCATAAGAACACAAACCCAGATAACAAGAACAGTACTCAAAGAATTTCTATTCCAAAATTTGTATACGTTCTTCCACAAAAAATCAATTGCAAATTAAATAAAAAATGGGTGCTGTGTTCTTCCACAAAAATCAAAACCTAAACCATCAAACCCAGTGACCACCACTACAATCTGCCACATTAACCCATATCCACCAACACTAAACCCGAATGACCTCCAGCACCACCACTACCAGATCCATCACCACCAAATCCTACAATCAAATTTCAACCACAATTCAAACATATTTTGAACCATTGAACAACCCAAACCCCCCACACCATCATGGATCAAAGAAAGAAGCACCGAGTGGGTGAGTCCAAGAAAAAAAGAGATAGAGGGAGAGATTAAGGAGGCTACCTTGATGGTGGCTGGTGGTGGTGAATGGTGAGTGTTAGGACATATGTGATTCACTTGTTAGGAACATATGTAATTATTTTATGTAATTGGCTAATCCTTTTACAAAACACACTTTACTTGTATTTGGGTAAATCTAAGATGTATTTAATACTTCAAGAAACTTTGTTTCAAGATCAAGTGTTAAAGCCATGCAAGTCTGTCCAAGTTTCAAGCCAAGAAAGTGTTTGTCATTAAAGCTCGACTGCTAGTCATCTGTTGAGGTTTAAAGAGCTGATCAGCCTCGTGGCTCGACAGCTAGGCCTCTGTCGAGGTTTAAGAAAAACAAATCTTCAATTCAGTTTTAACTCTAATTCGTGATTATGTATTTGGGCTTTTTTTTTCTTCTCAACCCTAGATATATAAAAGGATTATTTTAAGGGCCGTCAAAGAGGACACAAGTTGCACAAGTGTTGAGCAAAGTTTGTTCAAGCAAATTGTGACCGAAGACAGAGTTTGCCCTAGTTCATCATTCTTGTGAAGAAGTTGATGTGTTTGTGCACCATATAGTTTTGTGACCAAGCATCTTTTGGATCTTCATCGTTTGGATGAACTGAAAAACTTTGTATCTAACAACCTTTTCTAGTTGATGATTGAAGTCCCGTACTAGGATCCACGCAATTGGTTAGTCACGTACTGGGAGCTGTGCATCAAAAAGAGAAATTGTCACTACAGAACAAGTCCAATTGGGTATTAGGGTAAGGGTTCAACTGTAGGTTAGTATAAGGTACTGAGATTCCTTTACTTGTAACCGTTTGTTGTGATAATAGTAAAATTTCGGGAGTGGTGACTTTAAAATCACCTGGTGGGGTTTTTGCCATGTTAGTTTTCCCAATTCGTAAACAAATCACTGTGTCAATTTATTTTCCGCTATACTTAGTTTAATTGATGATTTGTTTGTGCTACCACGCGTTTGCATGATAATTAATCAATTAATTCATCACAAGGGGTCAATACGTTTTTTGGCCTATCAGTGAGGAAGGAAACCATAGCCACAACCACCGCTTTGAGTTTCACAACACACACAAGGGGGAAATGCCATGTTGCCCATCGTTTTCTCCGATCCATGCTGCCCACCAAGCACCGAAGCCTCTATGATCAAAACCCAGAAGAGGGATAAGCAGATTTGCTCGCCGTTAGTTTGATAATTTTTGGATTTGATTATTTTGTTTGGGTTTGAGAAAATTGGGGGTTTTGGTTTGTTTTTCCTGTGGGCATCTGACCCGATCTCCATTGATGATTCATTTTCTCTCTCACAATTCAACCAATCTAGATTTTTTGTGTTTGATTCTCAAGAAAATTTATGGGTTTGAAGGTTAAGGTTTGTTTTTTGGAGATTAGTTTGGTAGCTGGGTTTATGGGCCTTCTAGGTTTGGTTGTTTTGCTAGAGATTTGGATTTGGTTTTAGGAGATTGATTTTGCAGGAGATTTGGGTTTGAGAGTTGTAGCTGTAACTGTAACCGCCAACTCACTGGGTTTGAACATTTTGTAGGAGATCAATTTTTCTTTGCTTAGCTATGTGTAACTTGATAAAATACAAAAATGACTTGAATAACCTGATGTTTGTTATTGTGTTTTTTGTGTTTTTAAATTTAAGTTTGTGTTTAGTTCTGGGTTTGTGCTCTTATGTTTTTATGTTGATGTTTAAATTTGTGATCATATTCTTGTGTATTCTTGTTCAAAATGAATTAAATCTAAATTTATGTATTTTATTGTTTTTAATTTTGTTTTTTTTTTATTTAGTTAAAATTGTTAAATTATTAAAAAAAATTAGATGCTGATGTGACATTTTTTATAATATTTTAATTCTTCCGTCAGCCATCTCAAATATTTTCGTCAATTGACTAACGAAAAGGACGAAAATAATGCACGTTAATTGGTTTAAAGACTAAAAATGATAAAATTAAAATGTAAAGATCAAAATAAAAAAAATAAAATCAAAATATAAAGACTAAAAGTGTATATGTTTTTAATTCACTAGGTGGATATCAAGGTTATAAATGTACTTCAAAGCTAGTACTAATAAAAGTTGAACTCTGGTCAAGTTTGGGTAGCTACAATAAATAGATTAATATTTTTTTGCGGACTTGGCTTGGATTCGTGCAATGAACCAGTCGCTGTTGAAGGTACATATGTCAAGATTGGGAACCGCCAGGATTATGACACACGGCCAAAGATACATATGTTACTAATTTGAACATGTAACTTGATAAAATACAAAAATAACTTGAATAACCTGATTTTTTTATAGTGTTCTTTGTGTTTTTAAATTTGAGTTTGTATTTGGTTTTAAATTTGTGCTCTTATATTTTTGTGTTGATATTTAAATTTGTGATTATATTCTTGTGTGTTCTTATTCAAAATGAATTAGATCTAAATTTATGTATTTTATTGTTTTTAATTCTGTTTTTTTATTTAGTTAAAATTGTTAAATTATTAAAAAAAATTAGATACTGATATGATATTTTTTTATAATATTTTAATTCTTTCGTCAGTTATCTCAGATATTTTTGTCAATTAACTAAAAAAAATGACGAAAATAACACGCGTTAATTAGTTTATGAACTAAAAATGATAAAATTAAAATGTAAAAATCAAAATATAAAAAAGTCAAAATATAAAGAATAAAAATGTACATGTTTTTAATTCACTAGATGAATAGCAAGGTTATACACGTACTTCAAAACTAGTACTAGTAAAAGTTGAACTCTGGTCAAGTTTTATTTTTTATATTTTTTCTTGAGAAGACCTCCGGTCAAGTTTGGGTAGCTACAATAAATAGATTAATATTTTTTTGCGGACTTGGCTTGGATTCGTGCAATGAACCAGTCGCCGTTGAAGGTACATTTGTCAAGATTGGGGCCCGCCAGGATTATGACACACGGCCAAAGATAAATATGTTACTAATTTGAACCGTCAGGACTATAACACGTTTTAGTGCTGGGACCCATGCGCACGCTGAAGCTGAGTGTCGCGTTTTCAGTCTTTTTTTTTTTTTTTTTTTTCTTTTTGCTTTCACGCGGTTTAGAGACAGAATTTGATGTGCAGAGACAAAAAAAAAAAAACTAATTATGCACTATTTAGAAGACTTACAGCTATTTTATTAAAAAATATATTAAAAATGAATCTCACAATATTATTTACATATTTAAAAATTATTTTTTTACATTATTTTTAACAACAATTAATTTTCAGAAGCATTGAAGGACATAGTCCAGGTACATATGTGTCCTAATCCTGAGGCCATTGTTCCAATTGGACCTTGTTCTGAAGCATTGAAGGACAAAATTTCTCCATTAGCCATTTCCGAGTCTCTCTTCCGTTTAGTCAATCTTCTAGAGAGACTATATATATATATATATATTCATCCACTGGTGGTTTGGTTCACTTACATAACAAATGAACAGAAGCTTACCCTTTAATCCTCAGGCTTACTGACCCAATAGAAATATTTGCATTTTCTTCTTCTTCTTCTTCCTTTGAGCTATCATATCAACAAACCATATATGGCTGATCCTACTTCACTTGTAATAAAACCTATTCTAGATTTCGTCATTAATACTACTACCTCCTTGATCAAGGAGGAGTATTCTCTGGTCCATGGCGTCAAGGAAGATATAGAGAACCTCAAAAGTCGGCTCACTAGTATCCAAGCTGTGGTTGAAGATGCGGAGAAGAAGCAAGTGAATGATCCACGTCTGAAAGATTGGCTCGGAAAGCTCCAGGAGGCAGCTTCTGATGCTGAAGACATATTGGATACTTTTGCAACAAAAGCTTATCTTTGGAAACAAAAGCAGAAGGAACGTATATTCCAGTCTCTTCCGAGTAAAAGCAAAACATCCTATAAACGTGATGCAGCTCAGAAAATCAAAAAGCTTTCAGAAGGATTCGATAGGATTGCCAAACAAAAAGAAGATTTCCATCTCGACATCAAGGTTAATGGCGGAGAGACTGTGAGCCCGAACTACACAGGCTATTTTGTTGACAAGTCAGATGTTGTTGGCAGGGAGGATGATAAAGAAAGGATAACACATATGCTGCTATCGAATGAATTCGATAAGGAAGGAGATGTTTCCGTGATTCCCATCATAGGTATGGGGGGCTTGGGTAAAACAACTCTTGCTCAGCTTGCCTTCAACGACAACAGGGTATCTGGCCATTTTGAATCCAGAATGTGGGTCTGTGTCACAAGCCAATTTGACCTGACCAGGATTCTCAAAGAAATGATACAATTTCATTCCAAGATGAAATTGGATGACAACTCCACAAGCCACCTACAGTCCCGGCTTCTGGAATACTTGGTTGGACAACGTTTCTTACTTGTTCTAGATGATGTTTGGACTGAGGATTACCTAAAATGGGAGCCCCTAAGGGATCTCTTGAAACAAGGGGCAAAGGGAAGCAGAGTCTTGGTCACAAGTCGGATTACCAAGGTTAAGGATATCATAGGCACACAACCTCCCCATCTTTTGAGCTATCTGCCTGAAGAGGAATGCTGGTCCTTGTTTGCAAAAATTGCATTTAAGGGTGACAGTTTGTCTAGCCAAAGGCTGAAAGTTTTGGAAGACATTGGTAGAGAAATCGTCAGGAAGTGCAAAGGTCTCCCATTGGCAGTCAAGGCAATGGGAGGTCTCTTGCGTGGTTGCGTTGATGATGTAAACAAATGGCGGCAAATTCAAAGCAGTGAAATATGGGAGATAGAGGACCAGAACTCTGGAAATGACAAGCCCAAAATTTTGGCTATTTTGAAATTGAGCTATGACCATCTACCTTCTCATCTAAAGCGCTGTTTTTCTTACTGCTCCTTGTTTCCAAAGGCCTACACTTTCCACAAGGAAGAGTTGGTCAAGCTTTGGATTTCGCAAAGGTTTATACAAGCTCAAGGACGAGAGACGGAGGAGGAGATTGGAATTGCATATTTTGATGAGCTCTTAGTAAGGTGCTTCTTTCAAGTTTCAGTTGTTGACGACAAGGAGATATTCAACATGCATGATCTTATCCATGACTTGGCACTATCAATTTCAAGCCCCAATTGTTGTCTGATAAATGATAACAAGTCATACAGTTTCTCTGAACAATCTCGTCATGTGAGCTTGCTTGGTAAAGATGTCGAGCAGCCTATGTTGACGATTGTTGAGAATGCTAGGAAGCTGCGGTCACTTCTATTTCCTAGTCACTACCTGAAAAACTTTGGTCAAGCCCTTGACAGAGCATTTCGTACAATGAGATACTTACGGACCTTGGATCTTAGTTCAAGTATGATCTTGGAATTGCCCAGCTCAATTGATGAGTTGAAGTTGTTACGCTACCTTGACCTCTCTAGGACAGAAATCAAATTTCTGCCCAACTCAATTTGTAATCTCTACAATTTGGAAACACTGAAACTCTTGGGGTGCCCTTGGCTTTTCAAATTGCCCAAGGACCTTGGGAACTTGGTTAATTTGCGACATATGGAGCTCGAGGATTTATTCTGGTTCAAGCTCTCCGTCCTGCCACCAAAAGTGGGGAACTTAACCCGTCTGCAGAATTGGCATGCATTTCGGGTTGGCAACAAGATTGGATACAGAATTGAAGAACTGAAGAACATGGCATATCTCTCAGGAACATTACATATCTCACAGCTAGAAAATGTGGTTAATGTAGTGGAGGCCAAGATGAATGAGAAGAAGTACCTTTGGAAGTTGGTGTTTGAATGGAGTGACAAGGTTGTCAATACACATGATGATGCAACTGAAAAAATTGTACTTGAAGGCCTACAACCTCACTCAAACCTCAAAGAGCTCCAAATTTGTCACTACAGGGGCAATGAATTTCCAGCTTGGATGAGAGAAGGGCGGCTCCAAAATTTGGTTAGTGTTACCTTGAATGATTGCACAAATTGCAAAACTCTCACTCTTGGTGAGCTACCCAATCTTCGAGTTCTCTGCGTCAAAGGTATGCAGGAGTTGGAGAAATGGCCAGAGGTCAGATGCCCTTCCCTCTCACGGCTAAAGTTTAGCAACTGCCCCAAACTGAGGGAGCTACCCAACTGCTTTCCAAAGTTGAGAACTTTGAAGATCAAAAGCTGCAAATCCCTAAGGGCTCTTCCAGTGGCCCCAAGTTTGATGTTTCTAACTCTTATTGACAATCTTATTCTGGAGGATTGGAGTGAAGTAGTGACGGCTTGGGAGCCTATGTGTGGTGAAGTCCAAGACTCAAGTTGCCACCAAGGGTCCTGGTTTAATTTGTTGGAACTGAATGTAACAAGCTGCCCCAAGTTACAGACGCTGCCAATAGACTTCGCTCCACAAAAGCTGGAGATCAGTGGGTGTGAGTTATTAGTTGCTCTCCCACAACCACATTTTGCTGAACGTCTTCAGCATTTAGCACTGGATGCATGTCTTGATGGAACATTAGTGAGGGCAATACCAAATACTAGCTCTCTATACTCACTGGTTATATCCGGTGTCTCAAACCTCACCTCACTTCCACAATGGCCCCAGCTTCCTGGCCTCAAGGCATTGTACATTCGTGATTGCAAAGATCTGATGTCTTTGTCCGAGGGGAAAGAAGCGTCACTGTCAACTTTGTTATCTCTCACACTACTTTCCATTCGAAACTGTCCAATGCCGAAATTAACTGAGGAGCTACCTGCTACGCTGGAGTGTTTGAGTATTGGCTCATGCCCCTTTCTACAGTCTCTAGGCCCCAAGGAGATACTGAAAAGCCTCCCTTCGCTCAAAGACCTTTACATTGAGGACTGCCCTATGCTCCAGTCCTTGCCTGAAGATGGGCTTCCCAGCTCTCTTCAACATTTGCAAATACAAAGATGTCCACTATTGACAGAGCGTTGTCAAATGGAGGAAGGAGGTGGAGGAGGTCCAGATAGGCCAAAGGTTATGCACATTCCTGACCTGGAGATTGATTTCCCTACAGCTTCTTCAACATCAGCTTAGTATCACTTTCTTCCACACCTTGGAGGTTAGTACTTCACATACTATACACTGTTTTACTAATTACTATTATCATAGAATGTCAACTATTTACCACCATAGATTCTAATATGCCAACTAACTATGTAGTCTTTGAAATATACTAACATTTTCTACATGAATTTACTCTATTAAATTTGTTTGGATGGAATTTATGTTTCTCTGGACCTGGTAAAATGGAATATTAATACTTATTGCTACAGAAAATTTTCCCTTAATTGTGACATGAAGTCTTGAACTTCCCTGCATAAAACCAAGATTTAAAGGTTCAAACTTTAACCTCTTCATATTCACACTTTGTGTGTGTGTGTGTGTGTTTCGGTATAAAGTTAATTTGGCTTTATTCACTTATTGCATTGTTTCTCTGCTTCTTTTTACCTTTTTGTGTTTTGCCTCACACATGCAAAATGCTATAGTATTTATGATGGCTATTTCTATCAGTTTCTCCAATGTGAACTTGCAGTGAAGATTAAACCACAATTGAATAAACCAAAAAAATAAAACAAAAAATTGAGAATCTGTATATTTATGTTTGCATTATAAGCTTAACAAGAATTCTCCTCAAAAGTTATTAATATATTTCATTTGTTTCAGGGATAGAAATAAATGATGCACACCAGGCTAAAAAACAACCAAATTCATCTTGCTTAAAGCAAAATCACAAAGGTAAAAGGCAAAACATTCTCTTTTTCTTGACTCCACCTTGTGTTAGTGTATGAGCTAATCACACCATAATATGGTGCTCTCTCATGTATCTTATTCCATCCTTTTTTTTTAATAATTATCTTATTCCATCCTTAAAAAGATGGTTTGCTTCACAATTCGATTGTGTTGTTTGGTGATGTGTTATTGAGAAAGAACCAACTCATCGTTGTCCAACTCTTTGCACTACAAACAAAACTTCTTTGACTGAAAAATCTATGATTTAATTGATAGAAATAAATTTGTCTAAAACATAATTAGATACGTGCTAATCATCAGCTAGTGAAGAAGTTCACTTCTTTTAATCCCAAGAGTTAACACAATTGACTGCAGACCACACACCATGAAATGAAGCTTACTGTTTCAAATCTCTCTCTCCCAACCCCTGGGACAAACCTCACTCATTTAAGAGAGAAAGAGAGAGTATCACTCCCCACATTTAACTACCTATATGTGACATTGACTTTTTTTAGTCTTCGTGAATCCATTTACCTTAGTATGGAGAAGAGGATATTCTCATTTTGTAAATAATGATCTTGGTCGTATTAGAATTGATTCACAGTTTTTATAAGGGCCAATGCTACAGAAGCTGTTGATGAGGTACTAAATGAACCAAAAGCAGAACAGGAAGTGACCGGATCCAAACTATCCATTCGATCAACTCAAAGTAAATTAAGTTCCACAAAGGTTATTGTCTTTCTTTTTTTGATAGGTACAAAAGTTACCATCTTTCTCAATCTGATCATCTTAAAATTCTCTTTGCTTTGAACAATAATTTCTCATTGTGCTTTATCTATTATATGAAGGATTCTTCCAATGAAATCTATAAACAAGCATCATGTCTCCAAAACTAGTAGATGAGGAAGAAGGAAAAAGAGACTCATTTGGTCCCTAGGTCAGCCTCAAAGAAGCACACAGAAGCTGCAGAGGAGAAACACGTAAAACCATCAAACTGTCATCCTACATTCCTACTACAGAACTTGAAAAGTCATCAGTTGCAGTAACTACTCCAACATATGAAACTACTGGATTAAATGCTCCACCAATGGTTGGGCATGAAGAGGCTTCTACTGTGTCTAATGACAGTGAGGATGATGATATGGAGTCCTTTTACACTTGGGAGCCAATTCTGAAACTTCTTAGTCTGCATCCAGCTGTCTCATAACAAATGTGCAGCCCAAGAAAGCCAGGCCAGGTCAATCTGACATAGACAATGCATTGGACATTGTAAAACTGTATTAGCAACCGACTTCTCTTCTGCACTTTTTCCTGGTCATTCCATTTCTTTAAATTCGGCATTAGAATTGTTGTGTGACTTGGATGAGTCATGGCATCTCGATTGGAATGAAATCCCTAGTGCTTCAACTCTTAAAGAACTTCACAGTTCTGAAAGCCATTTCTGCCAAACCAATGACACCATTGAAAGTTGCACCAATCTGATCAAGCCTATGGCTGAGATAGTATCTCAACTAGAAAAGAATAAAGAAAATTTCTTGAAGCTTGATTCAATTGAGGCAACAATTCAGAGTATTAATGAATCACAGATCAATGAGCTACAACAGAAAGTGGACAAGCAAAAAACGTCAACAGTTGGAAAGAGTATATCTGGAGCCAAAGGACAGATAAATGATCTAAAACAAAAGGGAAAAGCAAGGGAAGAGAAGAAAATAATCTACACCGATGGAAAGAAGCTGAAGGAAAAGTGGGATGTGGCCACTAATGCAGAAAAGGAGAAGAAGGCAGCTGAGAAGATCTAGAGGGAGATAGAAGAAAAGTGGTCAGACTACAACAAACAGTTTGCCTTTACATTCAGTGGAGGTTAGTTCTTTCTGTTTTACTAATTACTATTGCATCACAAATTCTTGTATGTGAACTATAAACTCTTTTGACTATATATAGCAACTTTATTGGTTTCTCTACATGTGAAACTGCAGTTTCAGTGAAAATCAAAGAAAAATAAATAAATAATTGAGAATGTCAGAAGGTTTATATATATATATATTAACTAGAATGCTCTAGCAATTTAATGGTGATTGCTTTCATTTGTTGCAGGAATCAACATGAATGATATAAGCCAGGCTGAAGAACAACCAAATTAATTCACTTTGCCTAATTCAAAGGCAAAAGGGTAATACACGATTATTTGATTTAGTGACTTCAGCCCAAGTTGCACATAGTGCGGGCCCAGCATAACATATAAGCACTAAATGAGGTTATACACATCCAAAATTACTCTTTTCAGTATTCATGATGAAAAAATTAAGCTGCTGCAGCTTAGAAGGAATTCTATCCAAAATAGGATTCTGTGTAGCCATTGGAGAATTCCTTTGCTGTTTTTGGTTGGATTTGGTGCTGGGTTTTTTTATCCTACAGCTGGCTGAGTGTATTTAGTTTGGTTTTGTTTTGATGATGGTATAGTTTGCAGCTTGCTGCTTCTTGTTTGTTTGTTGAATAAAATCTAGCTCATTCCAAAGAAAGAAAAAAGCAAAACAAAACAAATGAATGATATGCTTTTTTTCCTCTCTCTTTGTCATGCTCTGATTTAGAATTATTTCTTAGTTATCCATTATAACTGTTACTTTAAAAGTTAGATAAACTTTGCCGCCTGTTAGGATTTAAGCATTGGAATATTCAGTGCCAAATTTTTGTGTATTTCGTGCAAATTAAATTCCTATGTATATGTACAATTTTGGGTTTGAATGTATTTGAGATGAGAGTCCAAGTGCTGTAATTGGAGCTGATGCCTGAAGAATCTCGGTTAAGTGAGACAAGGCTGTCAGCTGAACCGTCAAGCAACTGTGGATTTCAAAAAGCAGTCAGGCAAAGAGTCACGCTTGGCCCTTGCCTATCATCTCGGTTGAGCAAGATTGCAAACTTGAGAGAAATCAGTTAACCACCTATTTTCCTTAGGAGAAAAGCCCATTGTAGTTTCTACCTTTACCTTCTCAAATTGCCAAATCCTTAGATAGGAGACCTAAGCCTTACACAATTAGATACTTTGAGTGATCTTTATTGAAGCTTGGTGCTAAAAATCATTATAGAAATTCATAAATCTTCAAGAGGCCTTGGAGTGGTCAAGGAGAGTTGGTCTTGTGATTGGCAGCTCAACTTGCGGAACTGATAGTGATAGCTAGTCTAAGAACTCCTCCATCTTTGTCTAAGAGCTAAGAAAGAATGATCAAAGCTCGTGGCCTTTTGAATCAGACCTCCTCATTTCTACCAACCCTCATAATTTCACTCCTAGAGACTATAAAAGTGAGGGCATCAGTTGAAAATGAACCAAGAAGGCGGAACCCAAAAAATTAATAACCAGAATATGCGTAGCACCCTTACTTTGAATTGTAGTTCTCACATATCTCATTCCTCTCATAGAACACCCACTCTCGAAGCCTCATTGAACTAACCTCGCCATCACAACAACACAAGACTCCACCATATGGTCATCACCTAAGTATGCTTTGTGAAAGAAGGCTTGCTCGAAGCACTGTTGCACACGATTGGACACCCTTTTGCTCCCTTCAATTGCACCGAGTTTTCACTCTTTTCTCTATGATTATAATGGGAAGAACCATGGTTGTCAAAATCGGGATCCTATGTAAAATCATTGGGAAGTAGGTAGGATTGTAGATCGTAAGATCGGATCGTGAATCGTAAGATCCTACATTATTTGAGAAAAAAAAAAACAAAAAACAAAAAACAAATTGGTATGTTAAATAATCACATAAATTATACATTCATAAAAAACCAAAAATTTGCATCCATTTGATGTAATTACCATACATCATTACATCCATTTGTAAGCATCATTTAAAGAGGCCAAAAATCTCAAAACGTGACACTCTATTAGGATGTTATTTTTTGTTTGGGTTCAACTAACACTCTATCTCTCTACTTTAGAATAGCAAAACTTGATCTATTGGGATGTTATTTTTTATTTGGGTCTAACTGAGCCTTCTGTCAAGTTAAAGAAGATTACAAGAAACCAGAATCGTTTGGAATCGTCAGAATCGTATGATCCTGAACGATCGCTAAGATCCTTGAAAGATCCAAATCGTTTTGGGTAGGTGAGATCGTAAAATCGTAAGATCGTAGGATCTAGATCGGGATTTTGACAACCATGGGAAGAACCCATATTATTTTATAGTTTTACTGTTGATGAATATGATATGTCTGTTATTATTGAGTTTTTTTCATTTTTTTTGACTTCTTACCAGAAGATGAGATGCAAAGGTTGTTAGCATCTTTCTGAGTTATTAACCACTGAATTTTTCTTATACTGATTAATTGCTGGATAAATTGTCTATGCTGACTTGTGGTTGGGATTGCTGTACTGACTTAGTACTATTGTAGGGTGGTTATTTGAGTTATATTAAAATCAACCTTGAGATTCTTATCGTGCATTCTTCCTCTGCAATTTAGGCCTTGGGCTAGTTACCCCTCCAGGGGATAAGAAACACACTGGTTGTTAGTCTTTTCTCTTGGGCTAGCGTTCAGTTCCTAGCTGGACTCCTAAACTTATCTCGATATGTGTCTTTGATCTTCAACTAGAGGATCTTGGCAGATCCTCTCAACTTCCATTAAAGCCAAAAAAATGCCCCAGCCTGAGAGAAGAGATTACTCTCTCATGCACAGTTTTTATCCAATAAATTCAGTAGATGCCACGATAAGTTTTCTTTATGTTTGGAAGCACAAATGGTTGGAAATCACATATTACTTCTCTTTTGCAGGTTTGTTGACTAAAGTGCAATTCCAAGACAATTCACGAGCCTTCTTAACTCTTGTGTTGATGCAAACAGCGGGCTCGACTTACCAACTTCAACTCAGGTCCGAAAGCCAAGCCAATCAAAGTTTGAAGCATGGTAAGGTGACAAAAAGGACCCCAACAAAATATTATTATGGCAAGTAGGCCTGTCCACCAACCGCCCTAACCCAAAGAACTGCCTAAACTCGAAGCTCTCCACCCGATAACCGCCCGATCCAAGCAGTGGTTTGATCGGCCACAAGTCACCAATGCCAGGACCTGATACTGTTAGTTCGAGTTGCAATTTGGCTATCTGAGAAATCGATGAACCCAACCCACCCGATGACTTGTCCTCTCCCCGTAAGAAATCACAAGTTTCAGCCGAAAATCCGGTAAGCCTAAACTCTAACTCCTCTGATATAAGGAGATCTTGACAGATCTAGAGGGATCTTAGCCAGATCTTGATAGATCCAGAGGAATATAGGCCAGATCTCATGAGATCCAACAAGATTTCGGCCAAAATTGGCAAGATGTTGACCCCGGGAGCAAACTCTAAACCGATAAGACCCGATCAGGCCGATTTGAAGCTCCATTCAGGTTGGTTATGGGTTAAGATTTTCCCCACCCGATGCTGTCAGGTTGAGTTCGGGTTGGGCACAAACCCGACCCGAACCAACCCATGGACAACCCTAATGGCAAGTGAGTTTTCAGTTTTGGGTGGTTGTGCTTGTAATTTTGGGTGGTTGTGTGATTGTGCTTGATGGGCATTGTACAATCGGCAGTTTAGGAATCTCTTTTGTAGTTTTCTATCATGTGTGCGTCTAAATGAGAGGAGGTGACAGGGAAGAGAAGAAGGGGTGTTGTGTGATAGAAAAATCTATAATATCAATTATTGTGAATTAGGATTAGCGGAAGCGCATTCACACGAATTAAAATATCTACACGAGACAAATATTTAATGTAATTTGGCCAAATCCATGTCTACATTAAAAACTCTCTTACACTCAAAAAAATAAATAAATAAATAAACTTCCAACACATAACAACGGGTAATCTTTTAAACCCAAAAAATCTACCAAACTACTTTTGAAAAAAAAATAACTCACGTTCTTCTAAAAGTCTTCTCCTGTCCTCATGTGGGAAGACCCTTGGGCAAAGACCATCAAATCCTTTGCAACATTACCTATTTATAAGGCTCTAATTCTATTCCTTGATAGATAAGAAATACATATTACTTCTTGAACAAAGAATACTTTTTTTTTCCTTTAATATCAATGAGAATCCTTGTCTTCCACCCAAATGATAAGCTTTCATTTCTCGACAAGGAAACTCAAACCAAATCTAATTAAGAATTTGAGACTATTTTCAACAAGAGGCAATAGCAACGATCACAATAGTGAATGGACTAAGTTTGAATGAGACAATGTCGTTATAGGCTTCATTTTAAAAAATAAATAAAAATAAAAATAAAAGGTTCTATATCATTTCCTAATTATTGGAAATTTTAGTGGTCATTTTTAATTATTGTAAATTGTAAAAAAAAAAACACTACAATGATTTTTAAAGGTTGACAATAGCATTTTAATTTTAATGGCAGTGGATGAGAGGGTCATATGACAATAATTGCAAAATTGGGAGATGAAATTAACAACATTAAAATGTTAAAGACTAAAATAATAATTAAATAAATTTAATGGGTTTAAAAAAAATAAACTTTAGCATATTTTTGAAAAATAAATAAATAAAAATAATTTTTTATTTATTTGAATGACTCAGTAGAGCACTTCAAAGAAATTGATAGTTAGACACTCCTTTCGGTCTACATGTCATTTAAAATAGTTGGTTGAAAATAAAAAATTAACTTAAAATCAGATTAAGATTTAAAAGGAAGAAAGAGTTTGTCAGGACATTTTGTGACAAGGGCCAAAAGCGAGAATGGCTCAAATCTCCCCTTGAGTTCTTGAGAAGTGATTGTTTGTGGAGAGTATCAAGCCCAAAATTCCAATATTTAGTGAATAGAGGCTAATGGTGCTTTAACAAGAGAGAAATCAAATTCCAATAACAAAAATGCTAAAAAATGCATAAAACAACAGAGGTCCGAAATTTTGACCCACAGTCAACAAGAAGAGGAAATTGAGAGAGGTCATGAGAAAGAGAAGGAAGGCTCCCTTGTACCCATATTTCCGCCTCCTGGCTTCTGAATTTTGAGAATGCATCCTACTTGAATGGGCTTTTGCTCTAAAGTTTAATAAAAAAAAGTGCAAAAAAATGCATAAAAGCAATAGGTTTGAAACTACGACCCACAATAAGCCAAAAGAGGAAATTGAGGGAGGTCATGAGGTGAAGAAAATCTAAGCTTCTCTAAGTGAATCACAAGAAAGCTATTGAAGATTCTGGAGCAAATACTCGAAGAACGAAAGAAAGAGTGAGAGAGGGAGAGAGAAAGAGAATTGATATTTCCACTATATGAGAAATTTACACAGTACACAGATAGATAGATATACATATATATATATATATATATATATATAGTCAATCAAAGAATCCAGAAATCTTGGATCACTTATAAATATCTTCTAGAAAAATCCTCTAACAACCAAAACAGAATTTCCCACTCAAACCCATGTCGTAACTAACTTCTTGAAAAACTAACTGCTACTTGCTGGCATGAGATGAAATGCACTGTATGCCTAAGTTAGTACTACTTCTGATGAAACACACCGTTTGAATTAGTTGATACAAACGTGTTTAACAACAGATGTTATCTCTTAATGGTGTTGTTTACCTGATCATCTTCAACATCCCTCCTTAAACAAATAGGGGAGGAACAAGTCATGAGTTTGTCTCTAAATAGAAGAAAGAGAGGAGCAGCCAAAGGTTTAGTAAACACATCGGCAAGATTGTCCTTGCTAGATACGAATCGAACACAAAGATTGTGGCAAAGAACCTTTTCTCAAACAAAATGATAGTCCACCTCAATGTGCTTGGTACGGGCATGAAACACAGGATTGGAAGCAAGAGCAATGCCAGAGACATTGTCACACCAAAGAACTGGAATATGATGAAGAAAAATATGAAGCTCACGAAATAATGTTCTAAGACAAGAAAGCTCAGTAACTGTAGGGGCCAGTGCACGATACTTAGCTTTAGTGGAGGACCTAGAAACCATGGTTTGCTTCTTAGAGGACCATGAGACAGTATTAGACCCCAAAAACACAATGAAACCAGTAGTGGATTTCCTATCAAATGGATCTCCTGCCCAATCAGCATCAGTAAATGCAAATAAAGTGAATGGCCCATGAGAAAGGTGAACACCATAAGTAAAGGTACCTCAAACATAACGAAGTACTCTCTTTGCAGCCTCTAAGTGGGTAGTAGTAGGAGATTGCATGAATTGACATAACTAGTGAACACTGAATGCCAAGTCTGGTCTAGTAAAGGTAAGGTACTATAAAGCCTCAACCATGATCCAATAAGTAGTTGGATCAGTGAGAAGAGACCCAGTGGTAGGAGTAAGCCTTGTAGCAGGACAGTATGGAGTTTTGGTGGGCTTGGAGTTATGCATATTGAATCTACAAAGAATGTCAGATGCATATTTGGACTGAGACAAGGTAAGACCAGACTTAGTAGGAGTTATCTGAATACCAAGAAAGTAATTAAAAGGGTCAAGGTACTTGAGTTCAAAGGTAGAACTGAGAGCATGAACAAGATTTGAAATCTAAGCAGGAGCATTTCCAGTGATGATTATATTATCAACATACAAAGAAGATAGAGAACATTAGGGCCAGAGTAATTTACAAATAAAAAAGTGTCTACCAAAGAAGCTACAAACTCAAGATGAAGCAATTGTGAGGTAAACCTCTCAAAGGCTCGAGAAGCTTGTTTCAAGCCATAGAGAGATTTTAGTAATTTGCAAACATGCTGAGGTTTGGATTGATCAATGTAGCTTGGAGGTTGTTGCATATAAACCTCTTCCTTGGGATGACTATGGAGAAAGGCATTTGATACATCCAACTGTCTCATAGGCAAGCTCATTGCAATGGCTAGAACTAATCTGATTGTTGCAGGTTTGATCACTTGACTAAATGTCTCAATATAATCAATGTCTGGTTGCTGTTGGAAGCCCTTAGCTACAAGCCTTGCTTTGCAACGAGTTATGGAGCCATCACTATGAAGCTTAAGTTTATAAACCCATTTACATCCCACAAGATTAACATTAGGAGGTGGAGGAACAAGCACCCAGGTCTGCTGTTTCTGCAATGCATCAAAATCAACATCCATAGCCTTGCACCAATTTGGATAAGAAGAGGCAATCTTGTAGGTAGGGGGTTCAATGAAAGAATAGTCAAGAGTAGCTTTATAGCAGGGGCAAACCTAGGATTTCAAGCTAGAGGGGCCGAAGCGTAACAAAAAAATCCAAATAGATATCCATATAGTTCTAACAAAATATTAACCAAGATAAATACACAAAATCATTGTTTCTTATTACATTAAGATGTAATCATCTACCAACAAAAACAAAATAATACAAAATAATATTGTTTCTTAAGAGCATCAGCTGTTGCAAAAAAAAAATTATTTTCTCAAACAAAAACTTACTTTTACAACTTTAATATAGCATTTGAAATATCTCGCACAATAGTGTTTTTGGTATTTGATATTCTAAATACTAAATATTTATCATTTAGAACACCTGATGCTAGTACTCTAATATTGGGCTAATTAGGATTTTTTATATTAAAGTTTTGTTTTTGTTAAGTTTTTGAGTTTGATAGTTGCTAATTGGGCTAGGCTAATTAAAAGGAGGGGGTTTAAGATTTTGGAAGATGAAAGTGCAGCTCTAGAAATAATATAAAATAACCAATAAAAAAAATTCTCTTTTTTTCTTTGGGAAAATTTTTCCCTTTTTTTCTTTGGCCAGCCCCCCCCCCCCCCCCCCCCCCCCCCCCCCCAAGTCCATCCCTGCTTTATAGCAAAGTTTAGGTTTAGAAATTCCACTTTTGGATCTAGTTTGTATAGGGTGTTGATTAACAAGAACAATAGGTAACGGATTAAGATCAATAGGAATAGTAGGTAAATCTATAGGTGGTGAAGTGGGAGCAACTGGAGTAGGTAAAGTGGATTATGGAATAGGATCAAATGTAGTATGTAACAGTGGAGTTGAAATGTCAGAAATGGAATTGGAAGGGGAAGTGGAAGGAATGGAATTAGAAAAAGGCAATGGACCTAAGATAGAAGGCAGATTAAGAGATTGAAAATAGAAAAGATTGGAGAACCAAAGGGACTGTGACTGAGAGGAAGAGATCAGATTTGGATATGGGAATTTAGTGTAATTGAATAGAACATATCTAGAGGTATACACAGTTTTAGAACTAGGATCAAAATACAAATAACCTTTAGAAGTAGTGGAATATCCTAGAAAAATACATTCTTTAGTTCTAGGATCTAGCTTATGAGAGTTATATGGTCTGAGAAGAGAATAACAGGCACAGCCAAACACCTTAAGTTGACTAATATCAGGGAAAGTTCAGAACAAAAGTTGGCAAAAAAATTGACAAAGAAAAACAGCAGTTTGGACAGCATAAGACCCGAAAGTGGAAGGAATAGAAGCTTTAAAGAGAAAAGTGATAGTGGTTTCAATAAGATGTCTATGTTTCCTTTCCACCAAACCATTTTGTTGGGGGTATATGAGCAAGATAGTTGGTGGAGAATAACATTTCCAGATAGAAAAGATTCAAAGGATTTGGAAACATATTCCCCACCACCATCAGATCTCAGAATCTTAATTTTGGAGGAAAATTGAATTTCAACCATGGTTTTGAACTTGACAAACATAGAAAAGACTTCATACTTTTGCTTAAGTAAGTAAATCCATGTCAAACGAGTATAATGATCAACAAACAGCACATAATATTTGGTATCATTGACAAATGAAACTGGGGCAGGACCTTATACATTAGAATGCACTAATTCAAAAGGTGAATGTGTAGTAAATTGAGATAGATTAAAAGGAAGTTTATGCATTTTACCACTAAGGAATGTGTACAAGATGTGAGATTACACTTATTGGTAGAAAATTTAAACTTTGGAAAAAGAAATTGCAGAACTTGAGCATGTGGATGTCCAAGTCTATTGTGCCAGATTTCCCGGGGTAGATAGGTTAGACACTCTATTCACTCTTACCCTAGTAGATGACATTTCCCATGGCCAAAGGTTGGTTTAGAGCCTAATCAGATTACAAATTGACTTGAGGAAGGTTTCTATGGAAAATATAACTCTTTTATGAATAAAATAAAGCTATTTTTAAAACATAAAGGCCACGAAAACCCTAGGGCATGCGTACGTAGACACACGTATGCATACGCATGCTCCAAACCTGCGTACGCAAGCTTCATGCATGCGTACACAAATGTGGGCATGCGTATGCATGCTAGGGTTCTAGAAACTATGAAAGGCAAGTTTTCTACATTAAAGACTGAGGTTTAGAACGAATCCCACATTGTCTGGAAGCCGTTCCAAACCCTAATTTTCTTAATATAAAAGGCCATACATGGCACCTTTTTAAAACACACAGAAAATCCTAATGGAAAACCTAAGATTCACTAGAAATAGTGAATCAAAAATGAAGTTTTTCACAAAACATCCTCAAGTCAATTTTCTTTTGATTAGGAGCTTTTCTAGCCTTGATCTTCGAGTTTAAGGTTACTAATCACTTTTGTATTTGATTGTGAATAGATTTGACTGAGAGGAACAATCAAAATCAAGGTAAGGAGCTCTGTGTATGAGGTACAAGTTCTAAGTCTTTTTTTCTTTTATTTTTCTCTATTTAATCTTTAATTCTCTTATTTCTTTTGTTTGTTTATGTTGTAATATGTTTTTTTACCTTAGGTTTTCTTTGCTTTATGATTTTATGCATGTTAGGTTGTTAGATTTTCATTTATGCTCCTTTCTGTGTTCTAGCTTCTAGGTTAGGGTTTTAGGGCATATATGCATACGCATGCTTACTGCATGCGCACGTATACATGAAGTATACGTACGCATACAACTGGGTTGCATATGCAGACCCTATATATGCGTACGTGTACTCAAGCCCAAAAACCCTAATCCGAGTTTTCTGCTTCTGTTTCTTTTACTTAATAAGCCTCTGTTTTGTCCTGTTTTTATGTTTTTGAGTCTTTGTTCCTCTGTTTAATTGTTTGTTTGTCTTTAACATGCTAAATTAGGGTTTCTTTTCTATTTCTTGCTTTGATACCATGAGCATGCATTCACATGTACATCCATTGATTCATAGATGTTGTGATGCAGTAAGGTAAGTGAGGTAAGTCATGTATTCACATGAACATGCATTGGGTATATGTGTAATGATGAGGATGAACATGTTTGTTTGGATGAGTTGTTCTTGATAATGAGATGCAATAACATGTTTATATGTTTATGCCAGGATTCGCTTATTGCCTTGGATGAAATGATATGATGTACATGATAGATGTATGCATAGGTTCGATGCGAGAGGCATGATAGATGTGTGTTAGGTTTTGGGATGAAATGCCATGTTATATTCTTAGATATATGCTAGTGTGTGTATAAGTTTAGAATAATGATGTTGAATATGCCTTTAATGAGATTAAAATGTAAGACACAATGAGTGGAAGCCGACCCACGGGTCAGGCGTTTTTGGGTGCCAAACACCTTCCCAAAATCGTACCTAAACTCTGAACCCGTATTCTAGTAGTAAGATCAGTCCTTCCATGTAAGGGCGCTATGTAAATGGTTCTCAGACCTAATCTAGGTAGCAACTTCATCTTTTCTCTACCTAGGTCCACTCAGCCAAGGCATACTCCCCTTTCCTTTTAGGAGGAAACCACTGCGCCCACACCAACAATAAGATGATCTTATCC
Organism: Quercus aquifolioides; assembly: GCA_019022515.1. Taxonomy (NCBI): domain Eukaryota; kingdom Viridiplantae; phylum Streptophyta; class Magnoliopsida; order Fagales; family Fagaceae; genus Quercus; species Quercus aquifolioides. Next base: position 84,768 of record JAFHAW010000118.1, read on the forward strand.
ATTGTAAGGCTTAGGAAAAGAGAGTGTATTTAGGCTGCATTTGACATGATTAATGGCTACACTATCAGCAAGTCAGGGTTGTTCTTGAGTAATTGCTGCATTTGAAGCAATAGCCATGGCAACTAACTTTTTAGGAGGATGATTCCCTTGAAAAGCATAGTCCATCCTATGATAGCAGTCAATGGCAAGATGACCAATCTTTCCACAGATTTGATAGGTTGGTCTCTTAGACTTGGGACCTTGAGCCTATGTTGGAGAAAACTGATTCTATTGATTCTTATTTGGTGAGTATGGAGAGTATTGATGTGGAGAAGATTTGGAACCTCTACCACCTCCATTACCTCTACCTCTATTTCCATTTCTTCCTCTTCCTCTACCATTATACTAATTATATTTGTTAGGTTCTAAAGATTTAGGTGTAAATGTTTAGAATCATATTTTTATTGTGTTGGCAAACTGAGAACAAAACATGTCTAGTCTAGGTGTTAGGCAATGCATAAAAGTATGTTTTTCAAAGTTTCAAGTCCAGCTGACTACAGAATAAGCAAGTGACTTTCTGCCTTGCTCGACCGATCGAGAATTAGACTCGATTGATCAAAAATCGTAGGTCCAGTTTTTTTCTGCACAATTTTTAAACAGGCCCAAGCCCGCGAAAATGTTTAAGGTTTCATTTAAACCTCTCTACATATAAAAGGGAAACCCTAGTCACGTTTTGAAGACTTTTTGGAAGACTTGTATGTTACTCTTTGTGAGATCTGAAAGGTTTTGTACCTTCTAACGACACAAGAATCTACCGAAGCAAGGACTACAATCAAGCATTGGTAGAACATAGTTGCTGTTAGGATTAGTGCCCTTAAATCCTATTGTATGATGCTAGGTATGATATTAAGTGTGACATTATGTATAACATTAGGTATGACTTAATATTATGATTGATAAAGTTGTTTTATTATCTAAAATAATGGTAACATGAATATTTGGACATTATCATATATTCCATGAGATGCATAGTATGTGATTTATGTAAAAAGTCACAGAAGATATAAATCACAAGTTCTTTGTAAACTCAGAATTATAGTTCGTAGTCGATGATGAAATTGGGTTTTTCATTTGCGAAGACTATAACATATCAACTAATATGATTTGTCTTGATCATGGAAGTGAAGACTTCTAGTTGATGTGTTGATATGTTTTAAGAGTTAAGACATATTGAACTGGACTGCTGTGAGATTTATTATTCTCTTAACGACTGTCAAATGAATAATATATCTCACGACTTATATTTGCATAAACTCTTAATCTTGAGAAAATAATGGACCTGATCATGAGGTGTAGATTGTTTTGATATATCAGGAGTGAGATCTAAAGTCACGGTCAAAATCTCAGTATGTTAGGTAGCCACATTTAGTGTTGATGGAACATATATTCTCAAGATGGAATTCATAGTCTCTTAACGGAGATACAAAATATTCCCTTGAGATAAGTTTAATGGGTTCGTTATTCAGAATGTTAGGCTTAACTACTTTAGTAAATAGTTACTAAAGTATATATTTATGAAATTGGATTTCATAAATATATGATGAATAACTTAAAAGATTAAACCGAGTTCTCAAGGATTAAGATGTAGTAATTTACAACATGGTAGTCTACATACATGACTTTGTATTACTACGAATATTTTATGAAGGGGTTGCATGTACAATAAAGTCTTGGGATATAATTTATAAATAAAGCCTAGAGTGCAATTATATTTATATAGTGGTATTAAATATAATTAATGGTAACTTTGGACTTGTCAAGAGTTGACAGAAAAGCCCAAGACCCATTGGAGCTAGTGTCTTATTTGTTCCCTTTTGGTCCCACTCCAAGCTACATACTAAATCCCAATTAGAAATGCCCAAAAGGCTAGCCCAATTATATAATCAGTTATGTGGAGAAAAACATACATAATTTTTATAATAACATGAAATGGTATGTATGTGGTTGTTGGATACTTATTCATTCTCTCTAGAACATACACATAACTAATTGAGAGACCACACTTCTTGGGCATCAAGTGGAATTGGAGTGAAGATTAAAAGTTTTTCCAAGTGCTTCTAATCTTTGTTTTTGAATTTCACCGCATCAAGGTACACTCTCTTGTTTTTATATTCTGAAACTTACATAGCGGATGTTATCAATTGTGAATGAAGTAGATCCGTTAATTTTCCACTGCGTACATGCATATTTCCATCAGTTGCTGCATCAAGATCATTACTGATGGTGATCTGAAACCTTTGAGTGGGATCTCAAAGTCATAAACAAGGCAACTTGTGTTGTTGTAAATCTAAGAAGAGAAGGAGTCCATGGATTCGGAACTTGCACGTGGTCATATCAATAAGTTACTACATGATGTAGTAATAGATTTAGGATTAAATCTGATTGTAAAAACTTCAATTCTCTTAAAGTGAATTTACTTTACCTTGAGAATAGTTAGGTCAAATCTTTTCCAGGTTTTTACCTTGAAATGGTTTGTTTCATCGGTTTTCCTAGGTCATCATATCGTGGTGTTATTTATTTTTTTGCATTTGTGCATGATATGATATGTGCTTGTTTAACCTAGATCTAAATAATTAATCTAAGTAATCACTTGGTGAATATATTAGGTTAAACAATCTGCTTTAAAGAGTCTAAACGAATAAACAATATTGATTATAACCTCTAGGTCTAGGAGTAGTATTCACAGCCATTGCAAAAGTATCCTTGATATCACCAGTATCGTTAAGTGATTCCTCTTCTGTACTAAGCAAGGTAGTGAGTTCATCAAAACTCAATTGTATACTCCTTGTACGTATGGCAGATCTAAAAGCATTGTAGTCTTTTGGAAGACCTTTGATTGGTATGTGAAACAATTCATCATCATCAAGAATTACTCTAACTGCCATCAACTTGTCCCTCACAACCTTGATTTTCTATAGATATATATCTACAGAATCTGTACCTTTTCTAATATTGTGGAGTTCTCCTTTGAGGTTCTTGATGTGTGACCTTGAAATTGAGGAGAAACGATTCTCAAGAACCTTCCACACCTCTATTGCTGAGTGCAACCCACAGAAAGAGCAAGAATTGAAGGTGTAAGTGTTGAGCTGATGAATATAACCAATGCTTTCTCCTTCGATTTCCAAATCAAGTAATCAGGATTCACAATTTTTGTGATTGTTCCTGAAAGATCATTGAGAAACTTCTCAAGAATTAGTTGAGTTTCATCAAGCAACTCAAACATTGAGTAGGTATCAAGCACCATCATGATCTAATGCTTCCAAACTATATATTTTGTACTATCAAGTTTCACTGTCATCATATTAGCCATGTTTGACAATAGCAGAAGAGGCTGATTGACCAAATTGATTGGTGCAGTAGTGGATAAGGATGTCATTGCAAAAGTGGACGCCATTGTTGAGGTTGAAGATTACATTGCAGTAGAAGCCATTTGTGGCTCTGATACCATGAAGAAAGCTAAGCTTCTCTAAGTGAATCACAAGAAAGCTATTGAAGATTCTAGAGCAAATACTAAGAGAACGAAGGAGAGAGAGAGAAGAAAGAAGAAATTATATTTCCACTATATGAGAAATTTACACAGTACACAGATATATATAGTCAATCAAAGAATCCAAAAATCTTGGATCACTTATAAATATCTTCTATAAAAATCCTCTAACAACAAAAACAGAATTTCCCGCTCAAACCCGTGCCATAACTAACTTCTTGAAAAACTAGCTAATTGCTGCTTTGCTGGCATGAGATGAAACGCACTATGTGCCTAAGTTAGGACTACTTTTGATGAAACACACCATTTGAATTAGTTGATACACATGCATTTAACATCACGTGTTATCTCTTAACTGTGTCGTTTACTTGATCATCTTCAACATGAGGAAGAGAAGGAAGGTTCCCCTATACCTATATTTCCACCCCCAAGGTTCAGAATTAAGAGAATGTTAGCTAGCTGAACTTTACTTTAAAGTTTCAACTCTAAGGGCAAAACAGGGTTGGTTTTGTTTTGAGCTTAAAGGAGAGTTTTATAACAGTCTTTAGGTAGGCTAAAAAATGAGACTATGGACCTCTAAGGTGCTAAATTGATGTTTGGTTCATATTTGCTTTAATTGCCAATTATAGCCAACTATGATTTAAAGGAAAAAAATTGGTAAGGGCAGAAACTTTGGGCCACAGTTAGCGAGAGTATAAAAGCTCTTTCAGAGTGAAAATTTCGGACATAAGACCTCCTCCATGAGCTTGAGGTGCTATTAATGTCCCTTACCCACTTGGCAGCACACACGGATTAGGCTCATGCAAAAGGTTCGAAAGAAACCGACTCATACCCTCCAAACAACACTTCCTCAATTTCCCCAATATGTCTCATGGGCTTAGGTCTTACTTAAAAGAATAAAATATAATATAATACATGAATTGGATCTACAAAAAAGTTGGGTTTGGTTGAATCGGGCTTGTAGAAAATGTGTTACGAAAGTGGATATCAACCGAGTTCAAGTGACATTGAAAGATCTTTATAAAACTTTGTCTTCACCGTGGAAGACAATGATAATTAGAGAGACCTCATTCAAGTAATTAATTGGTCTTCTTTTTAAAATAAAATAATTAAATGGTCTAACTATCTTTTTCAGAAACAGAAAAAATAACTAGTTGGTAGATAATAAAAATCTGAATTAAAATAAAATAAAGACTAAAGGAAGCAAGAATCCAAGAATCTTCTTGGAACCTTCTAAGATTCTTAGAGGCTACATAAACAACGTAGGGGAGGAAAAGGAAACGGATGAATTAATAGTTGAAATAAACTTGTTTGAATTTCAAGAAAACAAAACAAAAAATATAGATTTTTTTTATTAGAGAGAGTTTCAATCTATGGTGTTTGTTCTTAATAATAGTTTTTTATCATCAGACCAAGACACCAATCGATTTTGGTAAAAGTAGGGATTAAACCCCAAATCTCTTATTGGAGAAAAAAATTACAAGGCCAGTCCAATACAATTTGAGACCTAAAGCAAAAACTTCAAATGGATCTTTTGAAATTAGATATTACTTAAATAATATTTAATTTACTAACCATTAATTTAGTTAATGTTCTATATTTTTTTTTTATCCATTATTCTCACAATTGAATATAACTAATTCTTCTTCTTTTTTAAACATGACTAATTCACTTGAGCAATGTTAAGTGATAGAGCGTGAACTCGTCAGTCAATGTGGTCGGATGAAGCCAACCTGCAGCCTCCTGAAAGGGTCACCGGTGTGGTGCCTGCCACCACGCCTCCGATGCCAAAGTTAGTATGCAAAGAAATCTTAGAGAAATTGGAGAATGCAAGAAAGTAATAGTTCTCTCTTTTGTGTGTTTGTGTATGTACCTTGGTATTGGCAAATGTGTGGTCTTTTTATACTCTTCCATGGCCTCTAGCCGTTGGAGTAGTTATGGAGGTCTTAATGCTCCTTCTGGTAACGTTTGGGGGTAGTGAATGGGGCATCAATGCGTTCCAACGGTCCGTACAGCTGGTCTTTCAACCGTTCTAGGCTTAATTGACTGCATTAAATAACCTGAATGCCTTCGTCAGTGGCGTGCATGATCATCTCGTTACTCCCGATGGTGTCATCGTCCGTGAACAATATCGTCAGTGTGGGACGAACTCGTCAGTCTCGTCAGTTGCCCCCGGATTCTATGTTCGTCATGTTCTTGACGATGATAGAATCTGAAGGGTCTCGTGTTGCAGGTGACTCTTGGGATTCTGTTCCTCATTAAGTGCGAAGTGACGGCGCTCCATAGAACGTGGCATACGTGGCGCGTGCTGGCTGGTGGAGTTAATGTCCGAATAATGGGGACTATTGGGCTTCCCGCTGATTTTTCAGTTTCCCAAGCCTTATTTTTAAACCTCCTTTCTTCTCACTCCTCCTTTTCACTTTTTCTTAAGAACTTCTACTTCTTTCTCTGGGTATCTTCTTCGCCAACCATTCTCTGCAACTTTCCTCCCTACCGGTGCGTCGTCGGCGGCAGTTATCTTCTTTGAGGTGTGTTCCCCACTCATTCTTTTTCATATTTTGTTTGTATTTTTGGTGGTGGATCTTCTGATTTTTCCCATCTTTTCTCTCTTTGTGCTTGCTCCGACGGGTTTAGGGATTTCTAGGTTTTCTTGTATTTTTCTGTTTTACTTATGGTTGGTAGCCCTGAGGTTAGGATAGCTTGCCCCTCCATATCGTTTCTTTTTGCTCGATTAGGAGGTTCATTAGGAAATTTTCCATACCTCGAAAAATTTGTTTACGAGGGTAGTTGTCTTGCTGTGGTGTTGGCTGACCTCTTGCCGTTGCTTCGTCAGTCAATAGACTGGTTCGAGGATTTGGTGAGGGAGGATAGGATGGCATCTGAGGTTAGATCCAGTGAGCTCGAGACTGGGTTATCGTCTAGCGGTAATCCCGTGGAGGAAGACACAGCCGTCTCCACGCCTCGAGAAGTTAGGGCTTTTTATGCCCTTGGGGAGGAGTGTGGTTTAGATGCCGACGCGCTGGGTAGGTTCAAGGACAGGTTTCAGTTCCCAGAGCGAGTTAGGGTTCGTCTGCCTAGTGAAGCAGACCGGGCCTGTCATTTCTTTCCTGGGGAGATTTGCTTTTACGAATCTGCCTTCGTCTGTGGATTGAGGTTTCCCGTCCACCCCTTCTTGATGGAACTCCTAGATATTTTAGGTGTTGCCCCCGGGCAACTTATGCCTAATTCGTGGCGGATCTTGGTCAGCTGTATGGTGATCTGGTTGGCCGCTAATGACGGGGACATGCTTAGGGTAGACGAGCTTGTCTACATGTATCGTTTAAAGGCATCGAAGGAGTATGGGTATTACGAATTGGTGCCCTGGGAGAGAAGGACCAGGATCGTCAAGGGTTTACCGTCGTCCTTCAGGTACTGGAAGTCCAGATTCTTCTTTGTGTCTGGGGATGACTTTGAGACGGCCTCTGGAGGGGTTTGGGGTGATATCCCAAGGTTGCGTCGTCGGTGGGAAACCCCGACTTTAGGTGCGTCGACCTCAATCCTCGTCCTTTCACTTTTGTTGTGTTTTCTTTCATGGCTATTGACACCTTTTTTTTTTTTATAGCTAAGAAACGACCCAAGCTCAAGAGCAGGTATAGAGAACGGGTTCAGAAGGCGATCGATTACGCACTGACGATTGAGAGCTGGGACGAGCTTGTTGACCCCAGAACGCTAGCCTTCTACTGCCTCGGTCCTGATCCCTCTGCAATCGTCCTTCGTAACATTGACATCGAAGGAAAAAAGAGTAAGTGTTAAATCCGTCAGTACTCACCATTTTTTTTTTTTTTTTTTTTACTTAGCGTTTTTCCTTTGCAGAAATGACGACCAAATTTAACAAAGGTATGTACGCAAAAATGAGATCCAAGAAAGACGAGCCTCTGTCGAGTCTGGGAGCAAAGAGCGTACGCGTCACTGGGAAGGGTGGTCATGCTACTCCAACTCCCTCTGTTCGTCCAATCGTTCCCGCGGGTGAGACGACGAGAACGGCCTCTCCTACAGTTTCTGTGGAGGAGATAGGTGGCACTCCTGCCTCAAAAAGGCCGCGGCTGACTGAGAAAGGGAAGGAGAAACATGCGCTTCGTTCATCAACCCTGTGGAATGACGAGAAGATGGCCGTAGATCGAGCTCACGAGGCCGTGACGTCTGCAGATTTGCAGGCTTTATCTGGCGTCCCTTTCAACGAGATCGCGGCTCGTCAGGTGCACAAGCTTGTCCAGGTGCTAGGGGAGAGTTTGCATCTTTCTTCTGAGTTCTTTACTCAGGAAGCCAAGGTGGCGTCCATGACGTCTCGGATGGAGGTCTTGGAGGCAAAGAACTCGTCGCTGAAGAGAGACCTTATTGCTTCCATGGGTGAGAACAACACTCTGAAGGAGCAGGTCAAGAAACTAAACGGTGACCTCCGGGTTGAGCGCCAGCTGACTAAGGAGAAGGACGATCAACTCCTTGGGGCCAGGGAGAGTCTCAAGACCATAGCCGCCAGATCCGTTGAAGCCTTTCAAACCACTGACGAGTATAATACTGTGCTCTTCAGTTGGTACTTTAAGGGATTCGAGCTCCTGAGGAGGTACCTCGTGAAGCATCCTTCGGGGGTGAATATGGAGGAGCTGGACCTGGAGGAGGTGGATCAGGAAATGGCCGCAGATGAAGCCGCCCGACCTCCTGTTCCTGAGCCTGAAGCTTCTGTGGGTGCTCCTGGTGATGAGGTTCCTGTGGACGATGCCCTTGTGGACGAAGCTCCTACTGACGCAGCTCCTGCTGACGCAGCTCCTGTTGACACCGTACCTTCTGTTGATGATGCTGCCTGTACTTGATACTTAGAATATTTTTTCTTTTTTGGATACCCACTATGTTTTGGGTCGTTTTTTCTTCAACAATTAATTTATTTTAAGGACGAAGCTTTAGGCTCAGTGTTTATGGGTCTTGTACAAACACTTTGTGAATTGCCCGTTATTTTTTGGGCTTTTTAATTTGATTTACTTCTGTGTACTTTACCTATGCTTGTGTGTGCTTGGTCGTCGTTTGCAATACGCCCGTCTATGTAGGGTCCATCTCTTTACCTTGTAGGTATCGTTATTGTTAATAACATACATCCACTCCATGTGGGATCTTGTTACTTTAGCTTCATTTCAACCATTTTTATGGTCGTCAGTAACTTACATCCATTCTATGTGGAATTTTGTTACTTAGCCTTTTATGGCCTTTCGTGACCTACATCCGTTTTTAGGGATCTTAGTCATCATCAGTAACTTACATCCGTCAAGCGGAATTTCGTTACTTAGCTTCATTTCAACCATTTTTATGGTCGTCAGTAACTTACATCCATTCTATGTGGAATTTTGTTACTTAGCTTCATTTCAACCATTTTTATGGTCGTCAGTAACTTACATCCATTCTATGTGGAATTTTGTTACTTAGCCTTTTCTGGCCTTTCGTGGCTTACACCCTTATTAGGGATATTGCCTTCGTCATTTACCTTCGGTTGCATAGACCTGCTCACAGAACAATATCAGCTGAATGGATTCTTTATTGATTTTGATAACAAGTACATTTGATTGTTACGTCTACTGATGGTACTTCTTTAAGTGTTCAATGTTCCATGGCCTCGGGAGTCTTTGTCCGTCCAGAGTTTCAAGGTGGTAGCTTCCCTGTCTGGAGTAATGAACAACCCGGTACGGCCCTTCCCAGGTGGGGCCAAGTTTCCCTTGAGTTGGATTCTTGGTTGCAAGTGTTACTTCACGTAGGACGAGGTCGCCGATATTGAGTCGTCAGAGCTTCACCCTTTTATTGTAATACTCTGTCATCTTCTTCTTGTAATCCGCCATTTTGTTACAGGCTTTATCTCTGACTTCGTCCAGGCAATCAAGGTTGACTCGCAGACGATCGTCATTGTCTTCCTCGCTGAACATCTCCCGCCTGGTACTGGTTACTCTGACCTCGACCGGGATCACAGCTTCAGTTCCGTAAGTAAGCCTAAACGGGGTCTCTCCCGTCGGGGTTCTTGCTGTTGTTCTGTATGCCCACAAGACGTTGGGTAGTTCGTCTGGCCAAGAACCCTTTGCATCATCCAGTTTCGTCTTTATGATTTTGAGTAGAGTCCGATTCGTGACTTCTGTCTGTCCATTTGCTTGAGGATGGCCTGGCGATGAGAAATGGTTCTTGATGCCTAGTCCAGAACAGAAGTCCTTGAAGCCTTGGCAGTCGAACTGTCGTCCGTTGTCTGATATGATCGTCCTTGGAATCCCGAACCCGCAGACTATGTTCCTCCATACGAAGCTCCGGATCTTTGCTTCAGTGATAGTGGCCAGTGGTTCTGCTTCAACCCATTTTGTGAAGTAATCTATAGCGACGAGTAAGAATTTTACCTGGCCTTTGCCCAAGGGGAATGGGCCGACGATGTCAATTCCCCACTGTGCGAATGGCCATGGGGATGCTATTGTCGTCAGTCTTTCGGCTGGCAGTCGTTGAACATTCCCGAATCGCTGGCACTTGTCACACTTCTTGACGAACTCCATGGCGTCCACCTGCATAGTAGGCCAGAAATAACCTGTTCGCATAATTTTACTTACCAAGGATCTAGGGCCTGCGTGATCCCCGCAGATCCCTTCGTGGACCTCTCTTAGGATGTATTCAGCGTCTTCTTCGTTCACACACCTTAAGTAGGGCATGGAGAAGCCCCTCTTGTACAAGGTGCCATTAAGAATTGTGAATCTGGCAGACCTCTTTTTGATCTTCCTGGCTTCATTTGAGTCTTGAGGGAGGTGCCCCTCCCGAAGAAAGGATACAATGGGCGTCATCCAGCTACTTGTGTTCTGGATTGCGAAGGTTGGAACTTCTTCTATGCTAGGGCTCTTCTGTGCTTCCATCATCAAGTCTGCATTTGACCCCGTTCCTTCTGACGATGCTATCTTTGATACTTCGTCTGCTGCCATATTCTGGCTTCTGGGAATCTGGACGAACTCTACCTCTTCGAATTCTTGAGTCAAGTGCTTTGCCAACCTGAGGTACTTCTGCATTCTTTCCTCCTTTGCTTCGTATTCTCCCTTGATCTGCCCGATTACTAGCTTTGAGTCGTTCTAGACTAACAGGGTCTTGGCTCCAAACATCTTTCCTAGCCTCAACCCCGTCAGAATCCCTTCGTATTCGGCTTCGTTGTTAGTCGCCGGGAATTTCAACTGAACTCCATACTTCAATACCTCTCCGTCAGGGGTGGTTATGACGACCCCTACTCCTCCCCGTTTTTGGGCCGACGAACCGTCGGTCTGTATTACCCAAGGTTTACCTTTACTGGAAGGGTTTTGTTCATCCGGAAGGGTGAACTCAGCGATAAAGTCTGCCAGAGCCTGTGCTTTAATCGCCGCCCTGGGATGGTACTCTATGTCAAACTGGCTAAGTTCAATCGCCCATTGGACCATTCTCCCTGCTGCCTCGGGCTTGCTCATGGACTTCTTGATAGGTTGGTCCGTCATTACCCAGATCGGATTTGCCTGGAAATACTGCCTGAGCTTACGTGAGGCAATTATCAATGCGAACGTGATTTTTTCGATTTTTGGATACCTGGACTCAGCCCCCTGGAAGGCTTGGCTGATATAATAAACGGGGAGTTGTATTCGGTTTTCTTCTCGGATCAGGGCTGCACTGACGGCTGTAGACGAAACAGCTAGGTACAGATACAAGTTCTCACCTTCTTTTGACGGGCTTAGTAGAGGTGGATTGCTCAAGTAGCGTTTGAGTTCTTGGAAAGCTGCTTCACATTCGTCAGTCCAGGCAAAGGCCTGCTTCAGGGTCTTGAAGAAGGGGAGGCATTTATCCGTCGCTCTAGACACGAATCTGTTGAGGGCGGCGATCCGTCCCGTGAGCCTTTGGACCTCCTTGACGGTCTTGGGCGACGCCATGTTGATTATGGCCTGAACCTTCTCCGGATTTGCTTCTATTCCTCTCTGGGATACCATGAATCCCAGGAACTTTCCTGAGGCTACACCAAAAACACACTTACTTGGATTCAGCTTCATTTGGTATTGTTTGAGAGTAGCGAATGTTTCCTTGAGGTCGTCTAAATGGGTAAGTTCTTCCCTGCTCTTGACGAGCATGTCATCCACGTAGACCTCCATATTCCTGCCTATCTGCCTGCTGAACATTCTGTTTACTAATCTCTGATAAGTAGCGCCTGCATTCTTTAGTCCGAAAGGCATTACCTTATAGCAATAGAGGCCTTGGCTGGTGATAAAGGCCGTTTTCTCCTCATCCTCGTCAGCCATTTTTATCTGGTTATACCCTGAGAAAGCGTCCATGAACGTCAATAGCTTGTGCCCGGCTGTGGAGTCTACTAGCTGGTCTATTCTTGGAAGGGGGAAACTATCCTTCGGGCAGGCCCTGTTCAGGTCCGTGAAGTCCACGCACATCCTCCACTTCCCATTTGCTTTCTTCACCAGAACAGTGTTGGCCAGCCAGTCTGGATAGTACACTTCCCTGATGAAACCTGCAGTCAAGAGCTTCTTCACCTCGTCAGCGACTGCCTGATCTCTTTCTGGTGCGAAAACTCTTCGTCTCTGCTTGACGGGCTTTTTCTCTGGGTCTACATTTAACTTGTGTTGGATGATCTCCGGGGATATACCTGGCATGTCGTCATGGCTCCAGGCGAATACATCCAGGTTTTGCTTAAGAAACTGGACGAGCTTTGTTCTCATTTCGGGACTTAAGGTCGTCCCTATCCTGGTTGTTTTGGCTGTTTCTTCCTCGGTTAGTTGCACTGTTTCTAAAGCCTCTACCTTTTCCTCCTCCTTCTCTTCAATTATCCAGGTGTGGTTTTCCTTTGCGGCCAACACAGCCTGGTAGCATTCCCGAGCTAAGACTTGGTCTCCTTTAACTTCACCGACCCCGTTCTCGACGGGGAACTTCACCTTTAAGCAGTAGGTAGATGTGGACGCCTTCCACTTATTGAGGGCAGGTCTCCCAATGATGACGTTGTATGAGGAGGGGCAATCCACCACCAAGAAGTCCAGCTGACGGGTAAGTTGCTTCGGGTATGTCCCCACTGTCACTGTCAGCGTGACTATGCCCTTGGGGTATACCCTGTCACCACTAAAACTGACGAGGGGGGAGTCGAAAGGACGTAGCCTTCTGGGGTCTAGTTTTAATTGTTGAAATGCAGGGAAGTAAATAATGTCAGCAGAACTTCCATTGTCCACGAGGACCCTTTTGGTGTTAAACCCTTCTATGGTAAGCATTATGAGCAGGGGGTCATTGTGAGGTTGCTTCACTCCCCTTGCGTCGTTTTCATTGAAGGTCATGTCTTGATCAGTTCGTCTCTGCTTCAACGGGGGAATCGTGTGGACGCTGTTCACCTGACGTTGATATGCTTTTTGAAGAGATCTGAACGAACCTCCGGTGACGGGACCCCCTGTGATCGTCTGTATCTCCCCGACCACATTTTGAGGGGGTGGTGACTGACGGTTATTCCCTCTTGACGAAGCTTCAGGTTGGCCTTTGTTTCCTTCCCGAAATTTGCTGTAGTCACCTTTCTTTACAAATTTTTGCAACTTCCCCTTTCGTATCAACTCCTCTACCTGCTCTTTGAGGTCCCGACAGTCCTCGGTGTAATGGCCATGATCTTTGTGGAACCGGCAGTACTTGTTCTTATCACGGACATTAGGAGACGAATGTAAGGGTCGTGGCCACTTCAGGTAATGCTCGTCCTTAATCTGCGTTAGAATTTTGTCAACAGGCATAACAAGAGGAGTAAATTTTACCAGTCGAGAATTCTTATCATCTTTTCCTCTGGTTCCGTCACTAATTCGGCGATCTGGACGCTCGCGTTTTTGCCCCCTGTGGTCGTCTTCCTTTCTACCCTTGTCTTCTGGCCTTTCAACGTCCCCGATGGCGGCCAGCGCGTCTTCCGCGTTCATGTACTTCTGTGCTTTGAGGAGCATTTCAGCCATTGTTTTCGGGGGATTTTTTGCAAGTGACGAGACGAGCCCTCTGGTTCTCAACCCCGCCTTGAAGGTTGTTAGCTGTACCTTGTCATCAGCCTCGTCTACCTCCAGTGTCTCCCGAGTGAAACGTTTCACATATGACCTCAAAGTTTCCTTCTCTCCCTGCCTGATGGTGAGTAAATGATCCGCGGTTCTCTTTGGTCGTTGCCCTCCAATGAAGTGTCGCAGGAAGGCATTGCTCAATTGGTCGAAGGTATCGATGGACGATGTTGGCAGTTTTGTAAACCATTCTCGTGCGGCTCCCTTGAAAGTGGTTGGGAAGGAACGACACAAGATCTCGTCTGGGGGCTGCTGGAGCCCCAGGGTCGTCTTAAATGTGTTAAGATGATCCTGGGGATCTTTTAACCCGTCGAACGGCTCAAGTTGGGGTAGCCGAAACTTCGACGGCACTGGACAGTCGAGGACGGCCGTAGTGAATGGCGAATCTGTTGCCCTAACTAGTCGGTCCACACTTCGTTCAGTTTTTTCTTTGATGGCGTTCCTAAGCTCGTCCATCTCCTTCCTCATCTCCTGGAGTAGATCCGAGTTCTGCTCGGTTGGAGTGGTGGGCCTTCGATGGTCGACTCTTCTATGGCTATCCCCTTCGTCATCCCGATTTCCCTTGGACCTATTCTCTTCCTGCTGAAGTCTCTGCTTCATTTCCTCATTTTGTTTGGACAATTCTTCGACGGTAGCCGCAAGGGCCTGAATTTGCTGCGACAAGGCTGCGGATTCTTGATTGGACTCCATCTGAAATAAGTATTTGAGAGGAAACTACCTTTTCGCGATTAGATGCGAAAAAATGTCGTTCCCCACAGACGGCGCCAAACTGATGGAGCGTGAACTCGTCAGTCAATGTGGTCGGATGAAGTTAAACCTGCAGCCTCCTGAAAGGGTCACCGGTGTGGTGCCTGCCACCACGCCTCCGATGCCAAAGTTAGTATGCAAAGAAACCTTAGAGAAATTGGAGAATGCAAGAAAGTAATAGTTCTCTTTTTTGCGTGTTTGTGTATGTACCTTGGTATTGGCAAATGTGTGGTCTTTTTATACTCCTTCATGGCCTCTAGCCGTTGGAGTAGTTATGGAGGTCTTAATGCTCTTTCTGGTAACGTTTGGGGGTAGTGAATGGGGCATCAATGCGTTCCAACGGTCCGTACAGCTGGTCTTTCAACCGTTCTAGGCTTAATTGACTGCATTAAATAACCTGAATGCCTTCGTCAGTGGCGTGCATGATCATCCTGTTACTCCCGATGGTGTCATCGTCCGTGAACAATATCGTCAGTGTGGGACGGACTCGTCAGTCTCGTCATTAAGGATACTATAAATTTAACTACATAGGTCTTACAAACTGACATGTCATCAATTAAAAAAAAAATTGATTCAAACATTCATATATTATTTAAGTGACACCTATCATATTCTTGCCATATCAGTTGGTAAGATTTTTTGTAGTAAAATTTTTTGTAACTTTAGCATTTTTCATTCACTTAATGATAATTTGGTTCAATTACTACTAATTTATAAATGTTTTTGGGAAAATGCTAAAAAGCTTACAAACTTATGTGGAAAAGAATGTGATTGGTGACACTTCAACAACTACAAAATAATAATAAATGAGTATTTGAATTACTTATTTTAATTGATGACACAATAATTTATAAAACTTGTGTAATAAAATGAGCATCAAATATTTATATCCAACCCTTTTTCGCATTTCACCTTTTGAGTTTTGACACACTCCTTGGGAAATTGCGGTGGTGGCTCCGCTAGTAAGTGAGGGTAGTCCTCCACTACTAAGTGAGGGTGGTCCTGGCCAAAAAAAATTTATACTTCCAAAAAACAATTATACTCCTATATATAATTAGTTTAAATTGATTTATTTTGTAACCACCATGACTTGAAAAAAAAATGTATATAGATACTTACAATATATATATATATATATGTGTGTGTGTGTGTGTATTATTTACTAAATTAACCTATTTTAATCATCCTAATAAAAATGTTGAACACCCAAATTAAGAATCACAAGAATTTGAATTTAACAAAAATAAAAGTAATGTTACATTCACAATATTTTCACCACAAATTTTATTTGGTAAGTTGTTACTAATTCTAATTTAGGCTTAATACTAACATCTTTTACCCAGCAATAACAACTTATCGCATAAGATTTGTTGTGAAAATGTTGTGGACGTAGCATTACTCCAAAATTAATTCCCCCCCCCCCACACCCACCCAAAAACATAATTCTTAACCCCTTAAAAAAACTGAAATAACAACAATAAAAAATAGTTCAAATAACAACAAAATAACTCAAACAACAACAAGTGAACAAATTATTCAATAAAAAGCCTATTCAAATACAAAAAATAAAAATCTTTAATCATTCAACAATAAAAAAGCCTATTCCCTAATCGTGAGTTCTACTTGGTGGTGCCAGTAGTAATATTTTCTTTGGTTTTGCAATCACAACAATTTTTCTTTCCTTAGCAGTTTGGCTCTCAATTATAGAAAATATCATCTCTCTCTCTCTCTCTCTCTCTCTCTCAATTTATTATTCTCATGTAAGCAATTTCAATTTTAACTTTATCTCTTGATGGGAATGACGAATCCTGTGACATCGTGACGATGAAGTCTTTCAGTGACGAGGCTAGACAAGACAGACGAAGGCATGCTCAGACGAGCATATCTTATACCCACGTCACTGACGAGGAAAACACAATACATTCATTACAG
The DNA here is from genome assembly GCA_019022515.1 of Quercus aquifolioides. Lineage (NCBI taxonomy): Eukaryota > Viridiplantae > Streptophyta > Magnoliopsida > Fagales > Fagaceae > Quercus > Quercus aquifolioides. Next base: position 101,037 of record JAFHAW010000118.1, read on the forward strand.
CACAATTAAGTTAAGAACGGTTATAGAGCCAACTGTATGAGCCGTTGTAGCACATTAAAGTCACATTACAACCAGACCAGACGTTACGAGGAGGAGCATTAAGACCTCCATAACTACTCCAACGGCTAGAAGCCATGAAGGTATGCATATAAAGCCCTCTCATTGTCAAGAACAAGGTACATACACAGATACACTAAGAGAGAACTATTATCTTTTGCATTCTCCATTTTTCTGAGATTTTCTTGCATACTAACTTTGGCATCGGAGGCGTGGTGGCAGGCACCACACCGGTGACCCTTTCAGGAGGCTGCAGGTTGACTTCATTCGACCACATTGACTGACGAGCTCACGCTCCATCAGTTTGGCGCTGTCTGTGGGAATCGACATTTTTCGCATTCAGTCGTGAAAAGGTAGTTTCCTGTCAAATACTTCTTTCAGATGGAGTCCAATCAAGATTCCGCAGCCTTGGCACAGCAAATTCAGGCCCTTGCAGCTACCGTCGAGGAATTGTCCAAACAAAATGAGGAAATGAAGCAGAGGCTTCAGCAGGAAGAGAATCGGTCCAAGGGAAATCGAGACGACGAAGGAGATAGTCATAGAAGAATCGACCATCAAAGACCTACCACTCCAACCGAGCAAAACTCGGATCTACTCCAGGAGATGAGGAAGGAGATGGACGAGCTTAGGAACGCCATCAAAGAAAAAACCGAACGGAGTGTGGACCGATTGGTCAGGGCAACAGATTCGCCATTCACTGTGGCCGTCCTCGACTGTCCAGTGCCGTCAAAATTTCGGCTGCCCCAACTTGAACCGTTTGACGGGCTAAAAGATCCCCAGGATCATCTTAACACATTTAAGACGACCCTAGGACTCCAGCAGCCCCCAGACGAGATTTTGTGTCGTTCCTTCCCAACCACTTTCAAGGGAGCCGCACGGGAATGGTTCACAAAGCTGCCCACATCGTCCATCGATACCTTCGAACAGTTGAGCAATGCCTTCCTACGTCACTTCATTGGAGGACAACGACCAAAGAGAACCGCGGATCACTTACTCACCATTAGGCAGGGAGAGAGGGAAACTTTGAGGTCATATGTGAAACGCTTCACCCGGGAGACACTGGAGGTAGACGAGGCTGATGACAAGGTGCAGCTAACGACCTTTAAGGCGGGGTTGAGATCCAGAGAGCTCGTCTTGTCACTTGCAAAAAATCCCCCGAAAACAATGGCTGAAATGCTCCTCAAAGCACAGAAGTACATGAACGCGGAAGACGCACTGGCCGCCATTGGGGACATTGAGAGGCCAGGAGACAAGGGTAGAAAGGAAGACGACCGTAGGGGGCAAAAGCGTGAGCGTCCAGATCGCCGAATCAATGACGGAAGCAGAAGAAAAGATGATAAGAATCCTCGAACGGTAAAATTTACTCCTCTTGTTATGCCTGTTGATAAAATCCTAACGCAGATTAAGGACGAGCATTACCTAAAGTGGCCGCGGCCGTTACACTCGTCTCCCAATGTTCGCGATAAGAACAAGTACTTCCGGTTCCACAAAGACCATGGCCATTACACCGAGGACTGTCGGGACCTCAAAGAGCAGGTAGAGGAGCTGATACGAAAGGGGAAGTTGCAGAAATTTGTAAAGAAGGGTGAGTATAGTAGATTTCGGGACGGGAACAAAGGCCAGCCCGAGGCCTCGTCAAGGGGGAATGACCGTCAGTCCCAACCTCCTCAAAATGTGGTCGGGGAAATACAGACGATCACAGGTGGACCCGTCACCGGAGGTTCGTTCAGGTCCCTTCAAAAAGCATGCCAACGTCAGGTGAACAGCGTCCACACGACTCCTCCATTGAAGCAGAGACGAACCGAGCAAGACATGACTTTCAATGAAAACGATGCCAGGGGAGTAAAGCAGCCCCACAACGACCCCCTGGTCATAATGCTTACCATAGAAGGGTTCAACACCAAAAGGATCCTCGTGGATAATGGTAGCTCTGCTGACATCATTTACTTCCCTGCATTTCAACAATTGAGGCTGGACCCCAGAAGGCTACGTCCTTTTGATTCCCCCCTCGTCAGTTTCAGTGGTGACAGAGTTTACCCCAAGGGCATAGTAACGTTGACGGTGACAGTGGGGACATACCCGAAGCAACTGACCCGTCAGCTGGACTTCTTGGTGGTGGATTGCCCCTCCTCCTACAATGTCATCATTGGAAGACCTGCCCTCAACAAGTGGAAGGCGTCCACATCTACCTACTGCTTAAAGGTAAAGTTCCCTGTGGAAAACGGGGTTGGTGAGGTTAAGGGAGACCAAGTCTTAGCTCGAGAATGCTACCAGGCCGTGTTGGCCGCAAAGGAAAACCACACCTGGATAATTGAAGAGAAGGAAGAAGAAAAGGTGGAGGCTCTAGAAACAGTGTAACTAATTGAGGGAGAAACGACCAAAACAACCAGGATAGGGACAACCTTGAGCCCCGAAATGAGAACAAAGCTCGTCCAGTTTCTTAAGCAAAACCTGGACGTCTTTGCTTGGAGCCATGACGACATGCCAGGTATATCCCCGGAAATCATCCAACACAGGTTGAATGTAGACCCAGAGAAGAAACCGGTCAAGCAGAGACGAAGAGTCTTCGCACCGGAAAAAGATCAGGCAGTCGCTGACGAAGTGAAGAAGCTCTTGACTGCAGGTTTCATCAGGGAAGTGTACTATCCAGACTGGCTGGCCAATACTGTTCTGGTAAAGAAAGCAAACGGGAAGTAGAGGATGTGCGTAGATTTCACGGACCTGAATAGGGCCTGCCCGAAGGATAGTTTCCCCCTTCCAAGAATAGACCAACTCGTAGACTCCACAGCCGGGCACAAGCTATTGACGTTCATGGATGCTTTCTCAGGATATAACCAGATAAAAATGGCTGACGAGGATGAGGAGAAAACGGCCTTCATCACCAGCCAAGGCCTCTATTGCTATAAGGTAATGCCTTTCGGACTAAAGAATGCAGGCGCTACTTATCAGAGATTAGTGAACAGAATGTTCAGCAGGCAGATAGGCAGGAATATGGAGGTTTACGTGGATGATATGCTTGTCAAGAGCAAGGAAGAGCTTACCCATCTGGACGACCTCAGGGAGACATTTGCCACTCTCAAACAATACCAAATGAAGCTGAATCCAAGTAAGTGTGTGTTTGGTGTAGCCTCAGGGAAGTTCTTGGGATTCATGGTATCCCAGAGAGGAATAGAAGCAAATCCAGAGAAGGTTCAGGCCATAATCAACATGGCGTCACCCAAGACCGTCAAGGAAGTCCAAAAGCTCACAGGACGGATCGCCGCCCTTAACAGATTCGTCTCTAGAGCAACAGATAAATGCCTCCCCTTCTTCAAGACCCTGAAGCAGGCCTTCGCCTGGATCGACGAATGTGAAGCGGCTTTCCAAGAGCTCAAGCGCTACTTGAGCAATCCACCTCTCCTAAGCCCGTCAAAAGAAGGTGAGAACTTGTATCTGTACCTAGCTGTTTCGTCTACAGCCGTCAGCGCAGCCTGATCCGCGAAGAAAACAGAATTCAACTCCCCGTTTATTATATCAGCCAAGCCTTCCAGGGGGCTGAATCCAGGTACCCAAAAATCGAAAAAATCACGTTCGCGTTGATAATTGCCTCACGCAAGCTCAGGCTGTATTTCCAGGCAAATCCAATCTGGGTAATGACGGACCAACCTATCAAGAAGTCCATGAGCAAGCCCGAGGCAGCAGGGAGAATGGTCCAATGGGCGATTGAACTTAGCCAGTTTGATATAGAGTACCATCCTAGGGCAGCCATTAAAGCACAGGCTCTGGCAGACTTTATCGCCGAGTTCACCCTTCCGGACGAACAAAACCTTGCCAGTAAGGGCAAACCTTGGGTAATACAGACCGACGGTTCGTCGGCCCAAAAGCGGGGAGGAGTAGGGGTCGTCATAACCACCCCTGACGGAGAAGTATTGAAGTATGGAGTTCAGCTGAAATTCCCGGCGACTAACAACGAAGCCGAGTATGAGGGGATTCTGACGGGGTTGAGGCTAGGGAAAGTGTTTGGAGCCAAGACCCTGTTAGTCCAGAACGACTCAAAGCTAGTAATTGGGCAGATCAAGGGAGAATACGAAGCAAAGGAAGAAAGAATGCAGAAGTACCTCAGGTTGACGAAGCACTTGACTCAAGAGTTCGAAGAAGTAGAGTTCGTCCAGATTCCCAGAAGCCAGAATATGGCAGCAGACGAAGTATCGAAGATAGCCTCGTCAAAAGAAACGGGGTCGAATGCAAACCTGATGATGGAAGTACAGAAGAACCCCAGCATAGAAGAAATTTCAACCTTCGCAATCCAGAACACAAGTAGCTGGATGACGCCCATTGTATCCTTTCTTCGGGATGGATACCTCCCTCAAGACACAAATGAGGCCAGGAAGATCAAGAAGAGGTCTACCAGATTCACAATTCTTAATGACACTTTGTACAAGAGGGGCTTCTCCATGCCCTACTTAAGGTGTGTGAACGAAGAAGACGCTGAGTACATCCTAAGAGAGGTCCATAAAGGAATCTGCGGAGATCACGCGGGCCCTAGATCCTTGGTGAGCAAAATTATGCGAGCAGGTTATTTCTGGCCTACTATGCAGGAGGACGCAATGGAGTTCATCAAGAAGTGTGACAAGTGCCAGCGATTCGGGAATATTCAACGACTGCCAGCCGAAAGATTGACGACGATAGCGTCCCCATGGCCATTCGCACAGTGGGGAATTGACATCGTCGGCCCATTACCCTTGGGCAAAGGCCAGGTAAAATTCTTACTCGTCGCTATAGATTACTTCACAAAATGGGTTGAGGCAGAGCCACTGGCAACTATCACTGAAGCAAAGATCCGGAGCTTCGTATGGAGGAACATAGTCTGCAGGTTCGGGATTCCAAGGACAATCATATCAGACAACGGGCGACAGTTCGACTGCCAAGGCTTCAAGGATTTCAGCTCTGGCCTGGGCATCAAGAACCATTTCTCATCGCCAGGCCACCCTCAAGCAAATGGACAGACAGAAGTGACGAACCGGACTCTACTCAAAATCATAAAGACGAAACTAGATGATGCAAAGGGTTCTTGGCCAGATGAACTACCCAATGTCTTGTGGGCATACAGAACAACAGCAAGAACCTCGACGGGGGAAACCCCGTTTAGACTTACTTACGGGACTGAGGCAGTGATCCCGGTCGAGGTCGGAGTAACCAGCACCAGGCGGGAGATGTTCAGCAAGGAAGACAATGACGATCGTCTAAGAGTCAACCTGGACTGCTTGGACGAAGTCAGAGATAAAGCCTGCAGCAGAATGACGGATTACAAGAAAAAGATGGCAGAGTATTACAATAAAAGGGTGAAGCTCCGACGACTCAACATTGGCGACCTCGTCCTACGTGAAGTAACTCTGGCGACCAAGGATCCAACTCAAGGGAAACTTGGCCCCACATGGGAAGGACCGTACCGGGTTGTTCATTACTCCAGACAAGGAAGCTACCACCTTGAAACTCTGGACGGACAAAGACTCCCGAGGCCATGGAACATTGAACACCTGAAGAAGTACCATCAATAGACGTAACAATGAAATGTACTTGTTATCAAAATCAATAAAGAATCCATTCAGCTGATGTTATTCTATGAGCAGGTCTAGGCAACCGAATGTAGCTGACGATGGCAATATCCCTAACAAGGGTGTAAGCCACAAAAAGCCAAAAAATGGCTAAGTAACAAAATTCCGCCTTGACGGATGAAAGTTACTGACGAAGGCAATATCCCTAACAAGGGTGTAAGCCACAAAAAGCCAAAAAATGGCTAAGTAACAAAATTCCGCCTCGACGGATGTAAGTTACTGACGAAAGCAATACCCCTAACAAGGGTGTAAGCCACAAAAAGCCAAAAAATGGCTAAGTAACAAAATTCCGCCTTGACGGATGTAAGTTACTGACGAAGGCAATATCCCTAACAAGGGTGTAAGCCACAAAAAGCCAAAAAATGGCTAAGTAACAAAATTCCGCCTTGACGGATGTAAGTTACTGACAAAGGTATCTCGACGAAGATACACAAAAAAAAAAAAAAAGGGGCGTGGTATCACGACGAAGGTAATTACTTCAAAAAAAACAGGTAAGTGATATTAAATTAAAAGCCTGAAAAAGGTTGAGTCATCATTATCTTTTACAACTAAAAGCCCATAAACACTGGGCTAAAAATCTTTCCTCGTGGTATCACGACGAAGGTAATTACTTCAAAAAACAGGTAAGTGATATTAAATTAAAAGCCTGAAAAAGGCTGAGTCATCATTGTCTTTTACAAATAAAAGCCCATAAACACTGGGCTAAAAATCTTTCCTGTTGTTCCCAAAATAGACAGAAGGTAAAATTGTTCAAAAATTAGATTTACATAACTGCCCAAAAAAAAAAAATGAAGGGCATCCCAAAAAGAAGGAAAGAAAGAAAATTTTTTCTAAGTATCAGGCTCGTGTAGAGGCATCGTCATCAGGAGCATTCTCATGGGCATCACCACCAGCAGGAACCTCTCCAGGAGCTTCAGTTTGAACAGCAAAAGAAGGAGCGGCCTCGTCAGCGGCCATCTCTTGATCCACTTCTTCTAAGTCCAGAGTGTCCATGTTTACTCCGGAAGGATGCTTGGCGAGGTATTTCCTAAGGAAATCGAAGCCTTTGAAATACCAGTTGAATAGGACGGTCTGATACTCGTCCGTAGTCTGGAAGGCCTCTACAGACCTCGCAGCAATAGTCTTCAGACTTTCTTTAGCATTCAGAAGCTGTTCGTCCTTCTCCGAAGTCAGCTGACGCTCAACCCTCAGGTCGTTGTTCAAAACTTTGACCTTCTCCTTTAAAGAGGTGGCCGCGTCCATAGAATCAACAAGGTTCTTCTTCAGCTCCGAGTTCTCCTTCTCCAAAGCTTCCATCCTAGAGGTTAAGGATGCCACCCTTGCCTCTTGTGTAAGATGCTCAGAGGTAATGTGAATGCTTTCCCCCAGCACCTGGAAAGGAATGTGAGGACGTTGTTAAAAAAAAAAAAAAAAAAAAAAAAAAAAAAAAAAAAAATCTTTTTAAGTACAGAGAACACTCTACCTGGACGAGTCTCTGAATGTGACGAGAGGCGACGTCATTGAAAGACACACCAGAGAAGACCTTAAGGTCATCCGCCGTCAGCATCTCGTGGGCCCTGTCCACGGCCAATCTCTCGTCGTCCCATATTGTGGACGACCGTGAATCAGTTTTCTCCTTCCCTGATGTTCGCTGCTTCTTCGAGGCCGGAGTAGGGATCTCCTCAATGGAGGTAGCCGGAGATGCCGTCCTCGTCGGTTCAGTGACGGGGACTATGGCATTGACGGGGACATTGGTGCTGGCAGGAGTGGTCATTCCCTTGACACGCACTGCTTTCTTCCCGATGCTGGATAAAGGCTCGTCCTTCTTATCTCTCATCTTTGCGTACATGTCCTTCTTGAACTTGGTCGTCATTTCTGCAAGAAGGGAATGGTTAGGAAAAAGTCCACATGCATAAAGGAAGTAAAGCTTGACGAGGTTAGTACTTACTTTTCTTGCCTTCAATTCCAATGGAACGAAGAACGTAAGGAGACGGATCTGGCCCGAGGTGATAAAAGGCCAAAGTATGTGGGTTGACGAGGTCGTCCCAGCTCTCTATCGTCTGGGCGTATCCAATGGCGGTCTCAACGCGCTCTTTATGCCTGCTCTTGAGCTTAGGCCGTCTCTTAACTACACACAGCAAGGTGCAAAGGGGTCAGCAACATCACATAGCAGAAAACATCAAAACTGAAAACGACGAATAGAAAGACTGACGCACCTAAAGCCGGGGTTCCCCACCGACGATGCAACCTTGGTACATCACCCCAATCCGCGCTGGATTGAGTCTCAAAATCGTCCCCCAACACAAAGAAAAACCTGGATTTCCAGTACCTGAAGGACGAAGGCAAACCCCTGACGATCCTAGTATCCCTCGTCCAGGGAACTAACTCATAATACCCATACTCCTTGGACTCTTTCAAGCGATATAGATATGTAAGTTCGTCTATCCTGATCATATCTCCATTAGCAGCCAACCATATCTCCATACAGTTCACCACTATTCTCCACGAATTGGGCATGAGCTGCCCAGGAGCAATGCCAAAACGATCCAAAAGTTCCATCAGGAATGGATGGACGGGGAATCTAAGCCCGCAGGTAAAGGCTGACTCATAAAAACACACCTCACCCGGAAAGAAATGGCAGGCCCTATCCTCGTCACTAGGTAGACGAACACGAACCCTTGCTGGAAATTGAAACCTATCCTTAAATCTAGCCACACTATCCGCGTCCAAACCACACGCCTCCCCGAGGGCGTGAAAAGCCCTAACCTCACGAGGGGAAGAGACGACTGAACCCCCCTCCGCTGGATCACCGTTCGACGATAATCCAGTCTCAAGGTCACTAGACCTAACTTCAGACATCGTTTCTCCCTCTCTCACTAGACCCTCGAACCAATCAACTGATTGACGAAGCAAAGGCAATAGATCAGCCAATGCAACGCCCAAACAGTTACCCTCAAAAACAAAATTTTCTAAGTATGGGAAATTCCCCAAAGACCCTCCTAATTGCGCAAATAGGAAGGAAATTGAGGGGCAATCTATCCTAACTTCAGAGCTACGGACCATGGAAATGCAAAAAACACAAGAGAAAATGACACTTGCTAAAAACCCAAAAAGAAAAGAAATCGAGTACATAAGAAAGGAAAAAAGAAGAATCAGAAACCACAGCAAAACAGAAGAGAAAAGGAAAAACGCAAAAAAGGGAAAGAAAAACATACCTTAAAGCAGCGGCGAACGGCGCACCGGTCTGAAGAAGAATGGCAGAAGGAAGCTCACCAAGGGACACTCAACAAGAGTTTTTGTTTGGGAAATGAAAAGCTACAAAGAGGAGAAGTTTTTAACCCAACAACTAAGGCAACTGAAAAACGGCGGGAAACCCAAGGGTCACAAGAATGACCCCACCAATCCACACCCAACACGTGGCAACCACGCAGAAAAAGCCATCACTGCGCAGTTAATACGGCACAGAAGCCCAACAGGCACTTTTGGCCCAGGAGACTTTTCATCTTCCACGGCCAACATGACATGTCATGACGACCATGGAATCCGGGGGCAACTGATGGGAATGACGAAGCCAGTGACATCGTGACGATGAAGTCTTTCAGTGACGAGGCTAGACAAGACAGACGAAGGCATGCTCGGACGAGCATATCTTATACCCACGTCACTGACGAGGAAAACACAATACATTCATTACAGCACAATTAAGTTAAGAACGGTTATAGAGCCAACTGTATGAGCCGTTGTAGCACATTAAAGTCACATTACAACCAGACCAGACGTTACGAGGAGGAGCATTAAGACCTCCATAACTACTCCAACGGCTAGAAGCCATGAAGGTATGCATATAAAGCCCTCTCATTGTCAAGAACAAGGTACATACACAGATACACTAAGAGAGAACTATTATCTTTTGCATTCTCCATTTTTCTGAGATTTTCTTGCATACTAACTTTGGCATCGGAGGCGTGGTGGCAGGCACCACACCGGTGACCCTTTCAGGAGGCTGCAGGTTGACTTCATCCGACCACATTGACTGACGAGCTCACGCTCCATCATCTCTTATTAGTATTTTTTTTCTCTTTTTGTTAGTACAAAGAAATTGTAATATTTCATGTATTTAAGTGTTTTTCATTTTTGTGTGTTCCAATTAGTACAACTGGTAAAGTCTCTAATGGTTGAATAAAAAATTTACGGTTTAATCTCTGCCTACACTAAAAACTGATTGGTGTCTTGATCTGATAATAAAGAACTATCATCAAGACAGGGGCGGAGGGAGGGGGGGGCGAGAGGGGGCAGGTGCCCCCCCTGAACTTTCAAAAATTTTCACTAAGCATGCCTGAAATACCATATTTGCCCCCCCTGCACTAGAGACAAAAAAAAAAAAAAAAAAATTCCCAATTCAGGGAATTCACGTTACCTTCAGCTTTCCTTGTAGCAGTGGACTTCTACTAGCAATTCTATATATAAATTATAAAATCAATGGGCCCCACTTAATAAACTTGATTTTTTTAATGCTCTATACCAATTACCAAGCCGCCTACTATTCAATGAATTCACGTTACTGAATAAAACAGTGGGTCCCACTTGGTAATAATTAAAAAAAAAAAAAAAAAAAAAAAAACTTTGCTACAAGCCTACACCTACACGGAGTAGAAATCAGTAAGCATAGAACTCAAATATATATATATATATATATATATATATATATATAATATGCAAACAAAGCACGGCCTCCCATCAAAAAGAAAAAAATTTCTTTTCAAACCAGTCTCTTTCTTTGGATCTCAGAGTTTCTGTGCAGTTTTTAAAAGCATTCAAGTTGGATTTTTAAGTCACACATTCAAATATTCATAGGTATGCATACTCTTAATACTTTTGCTTTGATTTATTTGTTTATTTAATTTTTTAAAGAATCAAATTATATGTTTAAACTGTTTATATTTAGATGGATCTCTTGATTTGACTATTTTTAACCATAAATTTATAATTCAAATTATATGTTTAAACTATTTGTATTTATAATGATCTTTTAATTTGATTATTCTTAATCATAAATTGTAATTTTTTTCTTTATTTTAATGATATGACATATATATTTGTAGTTAATTGAGATTATGGAGAATCCTGATCATAATAATGAGTCCGGATCAAGTCCTAAACGAACTCGTATCGAAGTGGATGTTGCAAATCTTCCCGTGGATCCTGGTTTAAGAATAAAAATTTCTAACTATCATCCTAATGAAAGAGATCAAATTAGAAGGCAATATCTACAAAATAAAGCTTGTCAACCAGTTAACCATGATTTTCCACAAAGTCAATTTGGCAAAACAAAGCGTCGATTTAATCCAGTGTGGTTCAAAGAATATCCTAGTTGGTTGGAATATAGCATTGCGAAAGATGCTGCATATTGTCTATATTGTTATCTATTTCGACCTGATACTGGTGATCAAGGAGGGGGAGACTCATTTGTTACTGAAGGATTCAGAAGTTGGAAAAAAAAGGAGAAATTACAGAATCATGTTGGGGATCACAACAGTGCACATAATATAGCTCAAAGAAAATGTGAAGCTTTGTTAAACCAGAGACAAAGTATTCAAACAGTTATAAACAAGCAATCAGATGTTGAGAAAAGGGAATATCGGACTCTTTTGAATGCATCAGTGGATTATATTTGTTTTCTACAGCGGCAAGGATTAGCATTTCGTGGCCATGATGAATCTAAAGACTCCAATAATCAAGGAAATTTTCTTGAATTATTACGGTTTCTTGCAAATCACAATGAAGAAATTGATAAGGTAGTCCTTGAAAATGCTCCTGAAAATCATCAAATGACCTCTCCTGATATCCAAAAAGAAATAGCAAATGCTGCAGCCGTTGAGACAATAAATGCTATTATTAAAGATATTGGAGATTCAATATTTGCTATTATAGTTGATGAATCATGTGATATGTCTACTAAAGAACAATTGGCAATTGCTTTGCGCTATGTGGACAAATTGGGACATGTGAATGAGCGCTTTTTAGGCATTACACATGTTAATAATACATCAGCAGTGACACTAAAGAGTGCAATTGAGGAAGTATTTAATAAACATAGCTTAAGCATTAGTAGATTGCAGGGACAAGGCTACGACGGGGCAAGCAACATGCGAGGTGAGTTAAATGGACTAAAAACTCTTATTTTGAAAGATAATCCTTCTGCCTATTATGTCCATTGCTTTGCACATCAGCTTCAACTAACATTAGTTGCAGTAGCAAAAAATCACATCCAGATTGCAACATTTTTTAACTTGGTTGCAAAGGTATTCAATATTGTTGGAGCATCATGCAAACGTCATGATATTCTTTGCGAAAAACGTAATGCTGAAGTTATAGAAGCATTAAAAAATAATGAAATTTCAACTGGTCGTGGCTTGAATCAAGAAATGAGTCTAAAAAGACCTGGAGATACACGTTGGAGTTCTCATTATGGTGCACTTGTTAATCTTATTCACATGTTTTCTTCTGTAATTGATGTGATTGAAACTATTATAGAAGATGGTTTAGATTCTGATCAGAGAGCAGAAGCAAATATCTTAATTAATTTACTCCAAACATTTGAATTTGTGTTTGATTTACATTTGATGAAAGGTGTGCTTGGCATAAGTAATGAGTTGTCACAGGCATTACAACGAAAAGATCAGGATATTGTGAATGCTATGAAGTTGGTTGACATTTCAAAGCAACGTTTACAGGTCATGAGAGATGAGGGGTGGAACACTTTGCTAGAGGAGGTTTCTGCATTTTGTGCAAAAAATAATATTGATGTTCCTGATATGGATGATTTATATCAACCTCGGCCACGACGAAAAGCTCAAAACATGAAAAATTCACATCATTATCAAGTGGAGCTTTTTTATACTGTTATAGATATGCAACTTCAGGAACTTAATAGTCGTTTTGAAAATTCTGAATTATTAATTTGTGTTGCGTGTTTGAACCCAGATAACTTATTTTCAACATTCAACAAGGAGAAATTGATTCGGCTTGCTCAGTTTTATCCAAGTGATTTTTCAACAGTTCAAGTTTCTTTCTTGGATAACCAACTTGAGACATACATCCATGACATGCGGTCCACTGAAGAGTTTTCAACACTTAAAGGAATTGGACAGCTTGCTAAAAAGATGGTAGAAATGAAAAAGAATGTTTCATATCCATTGGTTTACTCATTAGTGACTTTGGCATTGATCTTACCAGTTGCAACAGCTACTGTTGAAAGAGCTTTTTCAGCAATGAACATAATTAAAAATCGATTACGCAATCGAATAGGAGATCAGTGGATGAGTGATTGCCTAGTCACATATATTGAGAAAGATATATTCAAGACTATTGAGTGTGAAGAAATCATGCAGCGGTTTCAAAATATGAAAAATCGTCGAGGGCAATTGAGTAAAATAAGCTAGGTGTGAAAAAATAAATTAAAGTTTACATTTTATGTTAGATTCTGTATGACAATTACATTATCATATAGTTGTTTACTTATTTTGTTATTAATATTGATTAATTTTTTTAGATTAATTTTTTACTTCCAATCTTGTCTTTTAATCTTGCCCCCCCTGACCTAAATTCCTGGCTCCGCCACTGCATCAAGAGTACGCTATAAGTTGAAACTCTCTCAAAAAAAAAAAATTATATGACGTTGACATATTCAGATTTTTTTTATATTAAATTTTATATAATTTAAATTTCTTAATAACCACCCTAAAATAAATTTCATAAGCCACCGCTTGCAAATTAAAAAAACAAATTGGGTTGTCCTAGAGGATGGTGTCATCAAATATGTCATTGCATGTCTCTCTTTCCTACTCATTCGTCGTTAATAAATTTCCTAAGCCACCGCTTGGAAATTGAAAAAACAAATTGGGTTGTCCTAGAGGATGGTGTCATCAAATATGTCATTGCATGTCTCTTTCCTACTCATTCGTCGTTGCATATGTTTATTGCGTAGAAACCGTGTTCGTCCTTAGGAGCTTGTATTTGCTTATAAGCAAATACACGTATGTAACCACATTTTCATAAGGTAAAACTTTTTCATACTTTTTTTTTTTTTTCAAATACAATTCTTTTCAAACAACCTCATTTAAAAATAATAATAAATAACCTGAAAAATAAAGTGCACTTTTCACTTTCTTTTTTTTTTGAATTATTTAAACGGATACTCTTAGAACAATTATTAATAAATAATTTTTAAAAAGTTTTAAAGTTACTTTTTTGAGAAATATAAAAGTCTTCAAAAAAATATTTATGTTTTTTCTATAAAAGTTGCTAAAATACATCATAAACTAATAACTTTAGGACATTTGTTAATTTTGTTTTTTTTTTAATAAAAGCCAAGCTCTGCACAACATGACTTTAAAGACACAGTAATATAGTTGGAAATTGTCCAAGTTGGTAATTTCAAGAGGAGTGGCCATGAAAGATTATTTGACTTTTGTGCAAAAAGGATGAGTTCTATTAAAAGAGGAATACTAAGATGGACTTCTCCTCACACCAAAATGCACATCTTGTTTATTTATAAACTCTTGATTTGATTTCAACACTTCTACATAGATCCACTACACATGTACCTGAAGATGTTGAAATCCATCAAAGGTTGACACAACAAAATGTAAGTTTAGGTATGAGAATGGATGTCTCCAGAATTACTAATACTAGTCGCTAACCTGTGTGATGCACGGGAAAATTACTGAAAATGAAATCTAATGAATGCAAAGCAATTATGCAAAATACCATTTAAATTAAAAGACAAATATTACTGAATGTCGTTATCCTTAGGTGTTTGTGTTACATTTAGAGTTTCATATCTAAGTTACTACAATACTACTTGTAGCAATTGAAGCTCACAATATAATTATATTATATGAGGCCAAAACTTATATTATCTTCAAGCTCCCCTTAGCTTTACAGAGTCCTTAACAAAATTTCTTTTATATTGAATTTGATTTCAGATGACTTATTCAAAATTATTTGAATTAAACCTCACAAATTAGAAAGAAAAAATAAATAACATTACAACATTGTAGCTGATTAATATACAAATAAACTACCAATTTAACATGATAAATCACTATTAGTAATTTAGAAAGCAAAAATTAACAAAATTAAACTTGGATCCTACAAAACAATATATATATATATATATATATATATATATATATATATAGAGAGAGAGAGAGAGAGAGAGAGATGGAGACATAACATGCCATCAAGGAGACAACCAATTACGATAGTGTTGGAGGCAAAGTAAAAGATTAAAAAAAAAAATTAAAGAAGCAAGCGGTTTGGCTAGCATACCAGCTAGTCAATTTATATCAAAAGACATAAAAATCTTATAACCAAATAGAATCCATAAGTAAATAAATACATGTGGTACAATTAGATAAATAAAAGGTTTGTCAAGATGACCAAGTTTGGCAATGAAGAAGACGCAGCAGCTATTGATGAGGGTAATCTCTATCTTAAACTTGTGATAATGATGAAGATGCAACAACTACTAATTATGCAAATCTAGCATAATCTTTATTTTGATTCAACTACAACAAAAATGACGATAATTACCATAAAAAGATTATATCAAAAAACAGTCTTTTATGATATAGCCAAGAGTACAATCAAAGCTAATAGAAGGAATTTTAAATCAATTTCAATGATGAAGGAGGGATTTACTTAAATGAGGAGACCAAGAAAAAAGGAGAAGTATCATGTTCTGAGTATAGTATTGAATTTTAAATTCTATAATTCAATTTGCTAACTACTAAAATACATTGGCAAATTAAATTTCTCCAGGCACAAATTACAACATTCAATTGAATTTCTGTAGGCACGGATACTACTAAAACTCTATCACATGGATTACACAATATAAACCAATAATGTTACCGTCTCAAACATTAATTAAAAAAAAAAAACCAAATCAATTTTAAACATAGAAACAAACAATCATATATCAATACAAATACCCAACCTAAATACATAAAAACTCATATATGACTCACAACACGAAAGAGGTAGTAAAAAAAAAAAAACAGCAATAAAAAAGTACAACACTCTTAATCTAGTCCTTACATTGAACTATTATGCAGGCAGTCACAAGAATAGAGATCAAGAGCAACTGCAATTTATAGATACTTAAACTGAATCATCTAGCTTTTCAGTGTTAATATAGTGTGAGGAAAGGAAGTGATGAAAGAGTTAGAAAGCCAAAGTCTAGCGTTAGGAAGTTGAAGGACTGCTGTTTAAAATTGTAATCGTGGAACACAAAGAGTTGCCATCTAAAATTGTAGCCATGAAACACAAAGGGTTGGGAATTATTTTCTTTTTATTAGTATTTTTAAATTTAAGAAAACTAATTTTAAATTGTATGACAACTTTAGGAAAAAGAATAGTAATGACATGGCAACTAATGTAGCTCAATCTGAGCGTAGTAACATTAAATGTTACGCTTCAATTTTTAGTAATATTAGCCGCGAACCCGCACATTGCGCGTGATAATTATTTTTATGGTGGTTTTATTAAAAAAAATTTACAATTTAAACTAATCTAATAATGAGTAATTTATTTCGTAATTATATTTTTATTTAGGGAAAATTACACTTTACTCACCTGTGATTTGCCTAAAACACACTTTACCCACTTGAGGTTTAAAAAATGGCACTTTGCCCACCTGTGGTCTGATCCGTTGGCAAAACGTTACCCACCTCTAACCCTACCGTTACTCTAACACCAATTCACTCAAAAAAAACAATAGCAATTGAATCAAAACTCTTTCCTTTGAAAAAAAAAAAAAAACTTCCATGTACATGTACACTCCCTATTCCAGATTGTGATCCACTTCATCAAGACAAAAACTTAAAACTCTCAGCATCAAGAGAAGTTGGCAGCCCGATCAAAACCCATGTGAAGGATCTTGAAGATTTTCTCTCTTGATTTAAACCACAAGTAAGTTTTTGATAATTAGGGTTCTTGATTTCTTTTTCAAAAATTGCTGATAGATTTTTTTTTTTTTTTTTTTAATTGCTGGTAGATTTCTACTGTAATCTTGATTTATTTTGAAGTTTTTTTGAAGATTTGCAACTTATTGCTCACAGATTATGTTTTTGAAGATTTTTTTGAGAAATTGGGTTTGTGCTATACATGATTTTTTGCTCTGTGCTATATATTTTCGCTGACTTCTCATTGGAGTTTTGATCCAATATTTGTGCTCCACCCTCCATGTATTGTCGTACTTCTCTATCTAATTCTATATCTAAGGCGCTTTCTCATATTTACAATCTTTGCTGACTTTTCATACACGTACAAAAATAGAGCAGATCAATGACTGCTATTATCTCAATGTGTAGCCTGTTAATGATTTTTTTTTTTTTTTTTTTTTGAGAAATTGGGTCTGTGCTATACAAAAAAGAACTTTTGTTGTTATCTGTGTTATACATTTTCTTGGGTCAGCGTTTGTGTGTGTGTAAAGGTTGGTTTGGAAACTGCAAGATATGCTCTATTATGAAATTGCGAGTCATGCTCAGTTATGGTTTCTCAAAGGAAAGAGTTTTGATTCAATTGCTATTGTTTTTTTTTTTTTTTTTTGAGTGAATTGGTGTTAGAGTAATGGCAGGGTTAGAGGTGGATAACGTTTTGTTAACGAATCAAACCACAGGTGGACAAAGTGCCATTTTTTAAACTACAGGTGGGTAAAGTGTTTTTTGGACAAATCACATGTGGGCAAAGTGTAATTTCTCCTTTTATTTATTATAGGAACAATCATAAATGTAATATAAGAACAATCCAAAACACCAAAAAAAACGTAAACTAAAAAAAATTAATAAAACTTAACAATAATTAATTGAACCAATATTAGGATAAAATTTTGTTTTTGATAATCTATTAAAGTTATTTTCTTTGTAAAAATTATAATTTCGGCCACCCAAAACATATTATCAAAAAAACAATTATTAGCAAAATCTAAGAATTAAATTTCTATACGTGCATTGTTATAAAATAATAATAATTAAAATAAAATTGCAAAAGTTAAAATTTGTCACATATCCGATTATTTTCGTTTGGCTAACTTTTGCTTTTCTTTAAATGAATGGCATTATAAAGTACTTCTAATACAACTATTAAGAGTACTTTGTCCACCACAAAGGATTAGAAAATAAACAAAAATTAGTAAAGTCTCATAATTTAACATCTAAATTGAGCACTATAAAAAATCATACTATGTAATAGAATAAATACTAAATTATCCAAATCATGCTATGTAATAGAATAATATTATATATTTATGTGCTATATTTAATTCTTTAGAACGCAATAGGATAACATTTAAAATCAAAGAGAATTAAAAACAAAACTAAATCGCATTAACCCAAAATAGAGTTTTAAAGAATATAAAAAATTATCAACCTAAAGTAGAGATGCAAGAAAAATAAAAAAAAAATCCACCAAAAAATTTAGAGAGAGAGAGAGAGAGAGAGAGAGAGAACCATTTTTTTTTTGTGAGGGAAAACTATGCATAGAATAGAAGAGATAGTGACAAATTTATAGTAAGAGGGTATGAATAAGAAGAGACAAAAATAAAGGAAGATGAAGGGAAAGAGGAAGAATGATATTAATGTAGAGGGTAGTGGGGAGATGAAAAGGTAAGGGAGGGAGAAAGATTGAAGAAGTAGTGGGGAGATGAAATGGTAAGGGAGAGAGAAAGGTTGGAGAAGTGTAAATATTAAAAAAATAAATGTTAAAAACAATTATAGGAAAAAAAAAAAAAAAAAAAACCTAAAGCTCGAAAGGCTTCAACGTTTTTTTTTTTTTTTTTTTTTCCTTCCTTTAAGCTGAAAAGGCTCACACAAAACCCTAAAGCTAAACTGAAAAGGCTTTGGGTTGGGCTTGATAGTGGAACTAAATAAATAAGAGGTGGGCTGAATTAATTATACAGATTTATTATAGGGTGATAGTGGAAGTAAATAAATAAGTAGTGAGTTGGATTTATTATAGGGTGATAGTGGAAGTAAATAAATAAGTAGTGGGCTGCATTTATAGGGCTGAAAATTGTAAAAACCATTTTAAAATTGTAGAACAAATTATATTTAAAAAATAAATAAAAAGAATGATGTGGCAGCTGATGTAGCGCAACGTAAGAGCAGCAAAATTAAACGCTACGCTTCAGCTTTTAGTAATATATAGATATAGATATAGATTATTAGGCTAAATTATAAATTATACTCCTAAAGTTTGGAAGTGTTCGAATTTTACATCCTGAAATTTTAGAATTTGAATTTTACTTTCTAAAGTTCTTTTCTGTTTGTATCAATTGCCCCTTCATCCATATTTTCTGTTAAATATTATATAAACTTGTTAGGCTTATTTAGTTTGTTTAAAATTATGACAAATAACTTTAAAAATATATATATGTTAAAAAAACACACACACAACTACCACTAAATGCCACTTTAAAAGCTGAGCCTAAAACTCTTCTCGGTTCACTTAGGCCCTGGAAGCTGGAACCAACAGCAGTGCAAAATCGCCATGGCCACAACAAACAACTCGCAAAAGAACATATATGTTTTGTCCTTCCCATATTTACGCCGACATCAATGCCGTATTCGTACGCTCTAAAGTGCAATGCTCATTGTCACTGGAAAAATTATTAGGTACTCCTGGAGTATCATAAATGCGTATTCCCTCCTCTCAAATGAATGGTGGGTCCCACCATGAATTTAATTAGTGAGACCCACTATTTATGTGAGAGGAGAGAGTACGTATTTATAGTACCCCAGGAATACATAATAATTTTCCCACCGGTGGTACTCCGGGAGTACACAATAGTGGCGTTTATGGTGACTGGTGAGTGTCCTGGAACAAATCACAAATGACATTTCTTTAACAACAAAATATCACAAAAAGTAAAGTTGAAAAGTCTGGTCAAGTTTGGCCAAGTCACCAGAGTTCTGTGTGTCTCTACTCTCTAGAATTTTTGTAACATTTTTTGCAATTTTTTTTTCCTTTTAATATAATTTGATAATTACAATGGAAGTTGGAACCACAAATGTTTCTATTTCTTTCTCACCAGTATGAGTAACCATTCCCTTTGACGCGTTAAATGAATGTGTAAAGCAAACCCAGGTCTTATTCATCCACTCTTTTATACTTTTACTTTTCAAGTGGTTGTCCCTGGTTTTAATTCTACCATGATATGAATAGCTAGTGTGTAACTTGGTAATTTGTAAGTAAACGTGTTAAATACTTTTCTTCAGGGACAAGGAAATTTCACAAGAAAGTTCTTATTTTTTTGAGAATCGAAAGTTCATTAATTTTTTGTTTCATTTCCTTGTCTTTCTTCCATTTTGTCAATCTTCTAGAGACACTATACATTCATAATAGTATAGATATTCATCCTTTGATTATTTGGTTCACTTACACAACAAAAGCCTATCCTTTAATCAATCCAGAGACTGACCCAATAGAAATATTTTCAATCTTCTTATGTCTTTCAGGCTATCAACAAACCATATATGGCAGACCCAACTTCATATGTAATAAAACCAGTTGTGGATATCATCCTTAAGAGTACTACCAAGTTGATCCGGGAGGAGTTTTCTAGGGTCCATGGAATCAAGAAAGTTATAAAGGACCTGGAAAGTAAGCTCACTAGTATTCAAAGTGTGGTTGAAGATGCTGAGAACAAGCAAGTGAATGAGCCACATCTGAAAGATTGGCTCAGGAAGCTCCAGGATGCAGCTTCTGATGCTGAAGACATATTGGATGCTTTTACTACAGAAGCCTATATTTGGAAACAAAGGCAGAAGGAACATAAATTCCCGACTACTCTGCCTATAAGAAGAACATCCTATAAACGGGATGCAGCGCATAAAATTGAAAAAATTTTAGAAAGATTCGATAGGATTGCCAAAGAAAAAGAAGCTTTCCATCTCAACATCAAAGTTAATGGCGGTGATATTGTGAGCCCAAATTACACAGGCTATTTTGTGGACAAGTCAGGCGTAGTTGGCAGGGAGGATGATAAAGAAAGGATAATGCATATGCTGCTATCGAATGAATTCGATAAAGAAGGAGACGTTTCTGTGATTCCCATCATAGGGATGGGGGGCTTGGGAAAAACAACTGTTGCTCAGCTTCTCTTCAATGACGAAAGGGTAAATGAGCATTTTGAAGCCAAAATGTGGGTCTGCGTCACAGTCCAATTTGACCTGACCAGGATTCTCAAAGAAATGATTCAATTTCATTCTAAGATGAAATTGGATGACAGCTCCACAAGCGACCTACAATCCCGGCTTCTAGAATACATGGTTGGACAATGTTTCTTACTTGTTCTAGATGATGTCTGGACTGAGGATTACCTAAAATGGGAGCCCCTAAAGGATCTCTTGAAACAAGGGGCAAAGGGAAGCAGAGTCTTGGTCACCAGTCGGATTACCAAGGTTAAGGATATCATAGGCACACAGCCTCCCCATCTTTTGGGGTATTTGCCGGAAGAGGAATGCTGGTCCTTGTTTGCAAAAATTGCATTTCAGGGTGAAAGTTTGTCTAGCCAAAGGCGAAAAGTTTTGGAAGACATTGGTAGACAAATCGTCAGAAAGTGCAAAGGTCTCCCATTGGCAGTCAAAGCAATGGGAGGTCTCTTGCGTGGTTGTGTTGATGATGTAAAAAAATGGCAGAAAATTCAAAGCAACGAAATATGGGAGATAGAGGACCAGAACTCCAGAAATGACAAGCCCAAAATTTTGGCTATTCTGTAATTGAGCTATGACCATCTCCCTTCTCATCCAAAGCGCTGTTTCTCCTACTGCTCCTTATTTCCTAAGGCCTACGTTTTCCACAAGGAAGAATTGGTCAAGCTCTGGCTTGCGCAAAGGTTTATTCAAGCTCGAGAACAAGGGATGGAGGAGGAGATTGGAATTGCATATTTTGATGAGCTCTTAGTAAGGTTCTTTCAAGTTTCAGTCATTGACAACAAGGAGATATTCAACATGCATGATCTTATCCATGACTTGGCGCTATCGGTTTCAAGCCCCAGTTGTTGTCTAATTAATGATAATGAGCCATACAATTTCTGTGAACAACATCGTCATATGAGCTTGGTTGGTAATGATGTTGAGCAGCCTATGTTGAAGATTGTTGAGAAGGCTACAAAGTTGCGGTCACTTCTATTTCCTAGTCACCACTTGAAAAACTTTGGTCAGGCCCTGGACAAAGTATTTCGTACAATGGAATGCATACGGACCTTGGATCTTAGTTCAAGTGCAATCTTGGAATTGCCTAGCTCAATTGAAAAGTTGAAGTTTCTACGCTACCTTGACCTCTCTAGAACAGAAATCAAAGTTCTCCCCAACTCAATTTGCAAACTCTACCATTTGGAAACATTGAAACTCTTAGGGTGCCCTATCTTTTCGAATTGCCCAAGGACCTAAGGAAGTTGGTTAATTTGCGACATTTGGAGCTCGATGATTTATTCTGGGTCAAGTTCTCCACCCTGCCACCAAACGTGGGGGACATAACCTCTCTGCATGATTGGCATGTATTTCAGGTCAGCCACAAGACTGGATACAGAATTGAAGAACTAAAGAACATGACGTATCTTTCAGGAACATTGCATATCTCAAAGCTAGAAAATGCAGTTAATGCAGGAGAAGCTAAGTTGAACCAGAAGAAGTACCTTCAGAAGTTGGTGTTTGAATGGAGTGACAGGATTCTCAATACACATGATGAAGCAACTGAAAAGAGTTTCCTTGAAGACCTACAACCTCACTTAAACCTCAAAGAGCTCCAAATATGTCATTACAAGGGCAATGAATTTCCAGCTTGGATGAGAGAAGGGCAGCTCCAAAATTTGATCAGAGTTACCTTGAATGATTGCACAAAATGCAAAACTCTCACTCTAGGTGAGCCACCCAATCTTGAAGTCAAAGGTATGCTGGAGTTGGAGAAATGGCCAGAGGTTGAATGCCCTTCCCTCGAGTGGCTAAAGTTTAGCAACTGCCCCAAGCTAAGGGAGCTGCCCAACGTCTTTCCTATGTTGAGTTTCCTGAAGATCAAAAGGTGCAAATCCTTAAGGGCGCTTCCAGTGGTTCTAAGTTTGAAGACTCTAAAGCTTATTGACAATCCTATTCTGGAGGATTGGCATGGAACATGGATTAATTGGGATGCTATAGATGATCAAGGCCAATGGTCAAGTGGGGAATAATGGTCCTTCGAAAATTTGTTGGAACTGAATGTTATAAGCTGCCCTAAGCTGAAGGCACTGCCAAAATACTTTGATCCAGAAAAGTTGGAGATCAACGGGTGTGAGTTGTTAGTCGCTCTCCCAGAACAACATTTTGCCCAACGTCTTCGGCATTTAGCACTGTATGCCTGTCATGATGGAACCTTAGTGAGGGCAATACCAAATACCAGCTCTCTATGCTCACTGGTTATATCCGGCATCTCAAACCTCACCTCACTTCCAAAATGACCCCAACTTCCTGGCCTCAAGGCGTTGTACATTCATGATTGCAAAGATTTGATGTCTTTGTCCGAGAGCAAAGAAGGGTCGCTGCTAACTTTGATATCTCTCACACTACTTTCCATCCGAAACTGTCCAATGCTTGTGACATTAACTGAGGAGCTACCTGCTACGCTGGAGTGTTTGAGTATTGGCTCGTGCCCCTTTCTGCAGTGTCTAGGGCCCAGGGAGATACTGAAAAACCTCCATTCACTCAAGGACCTTTACATTGAGGACTGCCCTATGCTCCAGTCCTTGCCTGAGGATGGGCTCCCCAGCTCGCTTCAACATTTGCAAATACAAAAGTGTCCATTATTGACAGAGCGTTGTCAAAAGGAGGAAGGTGGTGGAGGAGGTCCAGATAGGCCAAAGGTTTTGCACATTCTTGACCTGGAGATTGATTTCCCTAAAGATTCTTCAACATCAGCTTTGCCCTAGAAGAAACCATCAGAACCAGCTTGCAATCGTCTTCTTCCACACCCTGGAGGTTAGTACTCTATATACCATATATCGTTTTACAGACTAATAGTATCATTTAATGTCAACTATTTAACACAAAATAAGCTAGAACATCAACTCTCATAAATTCAAATATGCCAAGTCCTTGAAATATTTAACATTTTATATATGAAGCTTACTCTTTTTAATGTGTTTGGATGCAATTTATGTTTCTTTAGACCTGGCAAACTTAAAATGGAATATTAGTAATTTATTTCTACAGAAAATTTTCCATTATATATGACATGGAATCATGAGCTGCTCCCTGCATGAAACCAAGATTTAAAGGTTCAAGCTGCAACCTCTTCACTTCCACACATTCAAGTTAATTTTTGCTTTATTCACTTGTAGCATTGTTTCTCTGCTTCTTTTTACCTTTTCTGTTCTCCCTCACATGCAAACATGCTATAGTAACAGTTTTGAGTATTAATGATGGATTTTTCTATCAGTTTCTCCATATATATATATATATATATATATCTGTGAATCTCTAAATTTATGTTTCATTGTAAGTGCTCCTTATAGTTATTAGTATATTTAATTTTGTTTCAGGGATAGAAATAATTGATGCACGACCAACTAAAAAACAACCAAATTCATCTCACTTAAAGCAAAGTCACAAAGGTAAAAGGCAAAACTCTCTCTTTTATTCAACTCCACCTTATGAGCTAACCACAACATAATATGGTGCTCTCTCATGTATCTTGTTCCATCCTTAAAAAGATGGCTTGCTTCACAATACTGTTGTGTTGTTTAATGATGTGTTACAACCGCTGAGAAAGAACCAACTCTTCGTTGTCCAACTTTTTGCACCATAAACAAAACTTCTTTGACTGAAAAACCTTTAACCTGATTGATAGAATTAAATTTTTCTAACAAGTTAATTTGGTATTCCTTAATCCAAAGGGGTAACATAATTGACTACAGATCATGTAACACCCCAACCTAATTGCATAATTAATTTTATGGGTTTATATGCATGTTATTATCTTAATTACTTTTAAGATCATGAAACTTCGATATTATGATATTATAGAAGATACATGCTCTTTTAATGTTGTAGAAAGAAATTTTATAAAGGTAAGGATATATATATATATATATATATATATATGTGCAAAGTTATATTATTCTTTGGGCCTTTCTAAAAATATAAGTTTATAAGAGGTGAAAAGTATAAATGCCAAAAGTTGAAAAAGTGGGTTGTGATATTTTCTTCTCTTAGCATTACACATATCCCACCCCAAAAGTCCACTTCTCTTATCTTCTTTGCTGCTCCAGAACAGCTCCTTAGTTCATCTTTTCTTTGCTCCTTTGTTTTCTTCTCTCTTTGCTCTTACACGACCACATCTCTCTCTCACTCTCTCACCGAAAATCCTAGTTTCTCAAAGAAGAAATTAAGAGCTTAACACTAAATTTTTAGCTTCAAAATTTGTGGGTAAGTAATTAAAACTTCATCTAATTTTGTGTATTTTGATAGTATAATTGTTTGTTTATTTTCACTCTTTGTTCTCTACTCTGATTTTGGAAGCTGAACTTTTGATTTTGTTTTAGTAACTTGAAAGATTGATGATATTGTGGTCTATTGAATGCTTATTAGGGTATTTTAATATGTATTGTATAGGTATAAAAATACCCAAATGAAATGAAGTCCAATTGCTATTAGTTGATGATTTTGTAAGAACATATGCTGAAACTGTCACTATGACAGATTTGATATCTACAACAAGAAAAAACTGTATTAAATCATTTTCTATGAATTAGGATGCTAGGGGTAGTTTTTATGAATTATAAGACACACATGGTTGTATTGGAAGTGGTCTCACAGCATTTGGATTGATATAAAAATAATGGTTTAATTTCTAAGTTGCATGAATTTCTGTCATGACAGATTTGAACACATTGTCTTGTATGATTTTTAATAAATCATGGTTTTATTCTTTGACTCCGAAATTTTTATGGTATATATTAGACATAAAGGAGAGTAGCTCTGTAAAATTTCATGACATTTTGATGTGTGTGGATAGCTCATTCGTATTTTACAAATGGGGCATACGCTGCTGAAATGAGCAGTGAACAACATATGCTACACCTGACTTTGTAGATTTAATTCTCAAGCTAGGGTGAATGTTTTGAGCTATAATTTAATATTCTCATCCTTTGGTATGTTTGGATCATATATAAATTTTATGTCTTGGTTTCTCTATGGTTTGGTACATAATGTGTTTGATGATTGTATCATGTGCTTTGGGGAAACTTGTGTGATAGGAAGTAAGGATTTTCTTGAGTTTGAGAGTTAGGTTATGATTGAGGTATAAGTTTAAATATTTAGGAAGAGTTTGTCAGTAATAAGTTTTGGTTTTTCATTTAGGTGACAAGAACGAGAACACGGACACTTGAGCTCCTCTTGTACAATCTCTCGTGTATTATGTTTTCAAGTAAGGGATTTGTGACATGTGCTTTTGATAAATATAAAGATTGTTTAGAAAAATATTATACATTAAAGCTTTTAATTAGAGATATTACATATAAACATAATTTAAGTAAAATATGTGTTCGTGAGTTGTTCAATCTTATATACATAATAATTTTAACATATTGATGCTATTATTTATATCACGAACACAATATTTAAGAATGAAGTGGATATGCTATTGTTGTGAAATATTTATGTAAAAGCAAAGTTATAAGAAAAATATAGTTTTCAGTTATTTCATTATTATGATCTAAACTCAGCCAGTAGGGGTTATAGTACTGGTATTTCCATGGAGATTTTGATTGGCCATTAAAAATGGGACTGACTCTATTGTACCCGCCCTTGTTGGTAACAGCCAACTTGTGGAGGATGTTAATCTACCCCCATGGTTGAAATATGTATTATGATATAATTCCAGAATTACCTAACATTGTGGGGAATGCTAGATGCCTAGCACTCTATGCTGGAAGCCTCCCAAAGTTGTGACAAACTTACAATTGGATTAACTAATATGTATTATAAATGAGCTATTAAGCTATTTGGAAATTATAAGAAAAGTATGATGATAAGAAAAATATGTTGAATGTGTTATAAGTCTGATAAAAAGTTATGCTAAAGTATTTACAGTCTATTCAAAGATAAGATTACTGAATTATATTTACGTTCCTTATTATGTCCTTTTATTATTATATAAAAGGAAAATAAAGTATTTTCATCTAAAAACTCGTAAGTTATTTTAAGAATAATAAGAACAGCAGGAAGACTATTTTATCAAAGCTAGCATATCCATAAAATATTTGATTTACATGCATTCTTATTAAAGGTCTATGGAGTTTAAAACCTTACTAGACTTCGTAGCTCACCCTATTATATTTCAGTGCATAGGTTCTTCTTGGGAGCAGCGAGAGTATTAGAGGTGGCAAGGATTCTGTGATTCTCGTTTGTTAGAATGTATAGTTTTTTTTTTTTTTTTGTATAGTAGTTAGCTCTTTTGTTATATAGGAGGTATCAAGATGTACTTGATCCTTGAGCATAGATGTAATTTAGAACCTTAGTTTGTTTTGAACCCCAATTGTATGTCTTTGGAGTTAGGTTTGTAATAAGAGTTTTGCTAAACATTTAGCTATGTAATGTTTACACAGATACCTTAAGTTTCAACCAGGTGGTAATCTTCCAAGTTCAAAGGAAATGAAATTTCAAGGTTTTCATCATTTTTGTATATTGTGGCTTTTATGCAAGAAAATAAGCAGGAATTCAAGAAACATATTCTTGATAAGCACCTTCAGTTTAGGTTGGTTCATGTTAGTATTAAGGTAAACTTGATATTAACATGTCAGTCATGCTCTAAATTCTGAAGTACAGGTTTAGGTCGTGACAGTTGTGGTATCAAAGCCATAGGTTATGATTCTATAGACTTTTAGCTAGATGTAAGTGTTTTTAGAAGTCAGAAAGGGTAACTTGGGTAGATTAGTAAATGCATATCTCTTCGGAGACATTTAAAATTTTGTTTTGTGAATTCTATTGTGCTCTATGTTTGTATAATTGCACGCCTAATTTACCGCACATACATGTTGAGTTTATATTATAATGTTCATGATTATGAATATGTTAATAAATAAAAAAATGGTATCCTAGCATGTATGATGTCGTTTCTTAATAGGATGCAAGCTTCAGATATAAGTAATATGTGCAACCAAGTGTTGGAGGAGATTGCCCAAAGGGTAGCTAATATCCATCCTCCAGTTGGAGTTAGTCAAGGTTCTACCCAAGAGGCTTTTCAAAAGCAAAGGCCTCCTTCTTTTAGTGGCACTACAAATCCATTAGAAGCAGAAAGTTGGGTTTTTAAGATGGAAAAGATTTTTAAATTCCTTGGATGCACGGATTCTCAGAAGGTGAATTATGCTACATATATGTTTGAAGGTCCTGCTGAAATATGGTGGAAGTCAGCAGAGAGACTCCTATTAGAAGGAAGAGGTGATAATGCCCAGATTAGTTGGGCAGAATTTGTGAAGAAATTTTATGATCAATATTTTACGGAACGCTTCAGAGATAAACAAGCTGAAAATTTCAAGGAACTTGTCCAAGGGAGTATGGGGGTTGCTCAATATGAAGCAAAGTTTATTGAGTTGTCTCGTTTTGCTCCTCACCTTGTTTCTACTAAAGCTTTAAGGGTTAAGAAGTTTCGTAAAGGGCTGAATTTCAAAATCAGACAACGTTTGACTACTTCTCAAGTTGAGGACTACAAGAGTTTGGTTACACTTGCTGAAGCTGTAGAAGAAGACATTCAAGAACGTACTAAAATGAAAGCAATAATGGAACAGGATAAAGGCAAGACAGTGAAGTTTAACCAGCCCTGGAAAGGAAAATCCTCCCTTAACTCCTCCAAGAAGAATACCACTAAGTACCCGCCAAGAGTTGTAGGAAAATGTGCCCATTGTGGAAGGCCTCATTCTGGGGAATGTCGTGCTACCAACAATACATGTTTTTGTTGTGGGAAACCTGGTCATTTTATTAAAGATTGTCCAAATAATTCTAACAAAGGGAACTCTACTGTTGGAAGTGGACAAAAGAGGCCTATGGTCCAAGGAAGAGTTTTTGCCCTCACGAAACAAGATGCACAAGCAGCACCGGGTGTGGTATCAGGTACTCTCAATATTTGCTCTAAAGCTGCTCATGTTTTATTTGATTCCAGCTCTTCACACTCTTTTATATCCCCTGCTTTTGCTGATATGTTACACATAAGCCCTGAGTTGTTGGATTGTGAACTATGGGTGTCTACTCCTTCGGGTGTAATTTTGTGTGCTCAATGGGTGTATCGAAGTTGTGTTATAAATATTGCTGGTGAGTTAATTGCAAATTTAATATTGTTAAATATGCGTGACTTTGATGCCATTTTGGATATGGACTGGTTGTCGACTCACCATGCAGTTGTAGAATGTTTTGAGAAACGTGTAGTCTTTCATATACTTGGCCAATCTGAATTTTATTTTGATGGAGATAGAAAGGTTAAACCATTGAGTATATTTTCTGCTCTTCAAGCTAGTAATATGCTTAAAAAGGGGGTGTAGTGACTTTTTGGCATATATGATTAACTCTTAAGTTATTTTAAGAACAATAAGAACAGTAGGAAGACTATTTTATCAAAGCTGACATATCTATAAAATATTTGATTTACATGCATTCTTATTAAAGGCCCATGAAGCTTAAAACCTTACTGGGCTTCGCAGCTCACCCCATTATATTTCAGTGCACAGGTTCTTCCTAGAAGCAGCGAGAGTATTAGAGGTGGCAAGGACTCTGTGATTCTCGTTTGTTAGAATGTATAGTTTTTTTGTTGTATAGTAATTAGCTCTTTTGTTGTATAGGAGGTATCAAGATCTACTTGATCCTTGAGCACAGATGTAATTCGAAACCTTAGTTTGTTTTGAACCCCAGTTGTATGTCTTTGGGGTTAGATTTGTAATAAGAGTTTTGCTAAACGTTTAGCTATGTAATGTTTACACGGATACCTTAAGTTTCAACCAGGTGGTAATCTTCTAAGTTCAAAGGAAATGAAATTTCAAGGTTTTCATCGTTTTTGTATATTGTGGCTTTTATGCAAGAAAATAAGCAGGAATTCAAGAAACAAATTCTTGATAAACACCTTCAGTTTAGGTTGGTTCGTGTTAGTATTAAGGTAAACTTGATATTAACATGCCGGTCATGTTCTAAATTCTGAAGTACAGGTTTGGGTTGTGACAGATCACATACCATGAAATGAAGGTTACTGGTTCAAATCTCTCTCCCAACCCTTCAGGTAGGGTAAACTTCACTCAATTAAGAGAGAGAGAGAGAGAGAAAATACCACACACCACATCTAATTACCTATATGTTACATCTTCTTGTATCCGTTTACCTTGTTCCGCGCCCTGTTTCGTAAATTGGTTACCTTCTCTTGGAGGTGTTCACTTGAAAAAAATTGGTATAGGGAACAGGTCTCATTTTGTAAATAATGATCTTGGTCAAGTCAGTATTGATTCACATTTTTTATAGGGGCCATTGCCACAGAGGTCTATCAGAGTGATATTGATGCAGACGAAGCTGTTGACGAGGTACTAAATGAACCAAAAGCAGAATGGGAAGAGACTGGATTCAAACTTTCTTTTTCAGCAAGTCAAAGCAAATCAAGCTCCACAAAGGTTACTGTCTTTCTCAATCTGATGATCTTAAAATCCCTTTTGCTTCTAACAGTCAGTTCTCATTGTATTGTATCTATTATGAAGGATTCCTCCGATGAATTCACCAGACAAGCATTGGGTCAGGGTTCTTCTGAGTCTATAGACAGGATTGGGCATGAAGAGGGTTCTACTGAGTCTATTGACAGTGAGGACGATGATATAAAGTCCTTTTACACTTCCTTGGGAGCCGATTCTCAGTCTGCATCCAACAGTGTCATTACAAATGTCCAGTCCAAGAAAACCAGGCTAGGTCAATTCAACATAGACAAGGCTTTGGACATGGTAAAAAATGTATTAGCAACCGACTTCTCTTCTGCATGTCATCCTGGTTGTTCCATTTCTTTGAATTCAGCATTAGAATTGTTGTGTTACATGGATGAAAATGATGGCATCTCGGTTAAAATGAAAGACCTAGTGCTTCAAATCTCAAAGGACTTCACAGTTCTGAAAATCCGTTTCTACCAAGCCAGTAACACCATCCAAAGGTGCACCAATCTGATCAAGCCTATGGCTGAGATAGCATCTCAACTAGATGAGAATAAACAAAAGTTCTTGAAACTCGATTCTATTGAGGCAACAATTCAAAGGAGTATTATTGAGGCTGAAACACAGATCAATGAGCACATGCACGACAAAGTTGGAAGGAGTATCTCTGGAGCTGAAGGACAGATAAATGAGCTAAAACAAAAAATAGATTCTTTGACAAAACAAAAGGAAAAAGCAAAGCAAGAAAAGAAAACAATCTATTCTGATGGAAAGAAGCTGAAGGAAAAGTGGGATGCGGCAGCTAATGCAGAGGAGGAGAAGAAGGAAGCTGAGAGGATCAAGAGGGAGATTGAAGAAAAGTGGTCGGACTACAACAAACAGTTTGAGAACTTTACATGCAATGGAGGTTAGAATTTTCTGTTTTAGTAATTAGTATTTCATCAACTCAAAAATTCTTGTATGCGAATCATGAACTCTTCTGACTATTCATATGAACTTCTACTAGTTTCTTTAAATGTGAACCTGCAGCTTCAGTGAAAATCAATGTACAAATAAAAAAACGAAGAGGATGTCAGAGGGTTTTTCTTTTTTGATATTAAAAAGAATGATCCATTAATAGATTAGTGACAACTTTCATTTGTTGCAGGAATCAACATGAATAATATAGGCCAGGCTGAAGAACAACCAAATTAATTCACTTCGATTAATGCTAAAGCCAAAAGGGTAAATTTACAATAATCTGTTTTACTGACATCAGACCAAGTTGGATATATAATTTTGTGCTTATGTATGTATGTGAGAGAGAGAGAGAGATTCATGTTGAAAGAGAGGTCGCTTCAAAATGTTTTCAGGAAAGAATTCAAAAGTGAAGATGCTGGAGCCAACAGAATCATCTGCTAGGAGCATATCATAGTGCAGGTCCAACATAACATAGAGTTCTGAATGAAGTTATGCACATCAAACATTAAGCTATTCATGATGAAAAAATTAAGCAACTGCAACTTTGAAGGAATTATAAAGGATTATATGCTGATATTGTTCAAGTTGTTATGCAGGACGTCAGATACAGGTCATTCTTGTGTATATAAGGAATTCTATCCAAAATGGGATTCTATGTAGCCAT
The DNA here is from genome assembly GCA_019022515.1 of Quercus aquifolioides. NCBI lineage: Eukaryota > Viridiplantae > Streptophyta > Magnoliopsida > Fagales > Fagaceae > Quercus > Quercus aquifolioides. The sequence goes on from JAFHAW010000118.1 coordinate 132,994, forward strand.
TGCAGAATTCCTTCAGTTTTTTATTCGAGTTAGGTGCTGCTTTTTTTATCTTCTTGTTCTACAGCTGGCTGAATGTAGTTAGTTACTTAGTTTGGTTTTGTTTTGATGACAGTATAATTTGCAGCTGGTTTGTAATGTTGTTTTTTGTTGAATAAAATCTAGCTCATCCAAAATAAATAAATAAAGAAGATTGCATTGCTGGTTTGAAATTGTTTGTATTAAATATTATATTTAGTGTTTTAATATTGTATTTCTAGGGTGAGGTGTATGTAAGTCTCTTTTTCTTTTTTTTTTTTTTAGGAGTCGCCACCAACCATTAATTTAAGGTGTAATTGGTCACCTATTTATCTTTTGTTTTTTTACCTAATCTTTATCTATATATTACTAAACGTTGAAGCGTATCATTTAATGTTGCTACGCTAAGATTGAGCCACATCAGCTGCCATATCATGACCATTCTTTTTCCTAAAGTTGTCCTACAATTTAAAATTAATTTTCTTAAATTTAAAAATACTAATAAAAAGAAAATAATTCCCAACCCTTTGTGTTTCACAGTTACAATTTTAGATGGCAACTGTTTGTGTTCCACAATTACAATTTTAAACAGCAACCTTTTGTATTTCATGGTTACAATCTCAAACGGCAACCGTTCAGCTTCCTAATGCCAGACTTTGGCTTTCTAACTCTTTCATCTCTTCCTTTCCTCACACTATTAATACTGAAAGCTGGATGATTCAGTTAAGGTATCTCTAAATCCCAATTGCTTTTGATTTCTATTCTTGTGGCTGCCTGCATAATAGTTCAATGTAAGGATTAGATTAATAGTGTTGTTCTTTTTTATTGCTGTTTTTTATTTTTTATTTTTTATAATTTTGTTACTACCTCTTTCGTGTTGTGGGTCATATATGAGTTTTTATGTATTTAGGTTGGGTATTTGTACTAATATATAATTGTTTGTTTCTATGTTAATTTTTTTTTTCTTTTAATGTTTGAGACGGTAACATTATTGGTTTATATTGTGTAATCCGTGTGATAGAGTTTTAGTAGTTAAAAAATTGAGTGATAGAGTTTTAGTAGTATCCGTGCCTGCAGAAATTCAATTGAATGATGTAATTTGTGCCTGCAGAAATTCAATTTGCTACGGTATTTTAGTAGTTAGCAAATTGAATTATAGAATTTAAAATTCAATATTATACACAGAACATGATACTCCTTTTTTTTTTCTTTTTTCTTTTTTGTCTCCTCATTTAAGTGAATCCCTCCCTCATCATTGAAATCGATTTAAAATTCCTTCTATTAGATTTGATTGTACTCTTTGCAATATATCATAAAAGACTGTTTGTTGATATAATATTTTTTTATGGTAGTTATCATCATTTTTGTTGTAGTTGAATCAAAATAAAGATTATGCTAGATCTGCATAATTAGTAGTTGTTGCATCTTCATCATTATCACAAGTTTAAAATAGAGATTACCCTCATCAATAGTTGCTGCGTCTTCTTCATTGCCAAACTTGGTCATCTTGACAAACCTTTTATTTATCTAATTGTACCACATGTATTTATTTACTTATGGATTCTATTTGATTGTAAGATTTTTATGTCTTTTGATATAAATTGACTACCTGGTATGCTAGCCAAACCGCTTGCTTCTTTATTTATTTTTTTTAATCTTTTACTTTGCCTCCAACACTATCGTATTTGGTTGTCTCTTTGATGGCATGTTATGTCTCTCTCTCTCTCTCTCTATATATATATATATATGTTGTTTTGTAGGATCCAAGCAAGAAAGAGTTTAAGATGCTTGCCGTGTTATTCTCTCAATTTTTTTAGAACATGAACAACTTGCGGTATTGAAGTAATTACTAAATATTTTATATCAATAGTTATTTGTTAATAGGTGTTTGACAACTTTAGAATATGAAAATTTTTAAGTTAAATGAGTAACAACTTTAATTTTGTTAATTTTTGCTTTCTAAATTACTAATAGTGATTTATCATGTTAAATTGGTAGTTTATTTGTATATTAATCAGCTACAATGTTGTAATGTTATTTATTTTTTCTTTCTAATTTGTGAGGTTTAATTCAAATAATTTTGAATAAGTCCTCTAAAATCAAATTCAATATAAAAGAAATTTTGTTAGGGACTCTGTAAAGCTAAGGGGAGCTTGAAGATAATATAAGTTTTGGCCTCATATAATATACTTATATTGTGAGTTTCAATTGCTACAAGTAGTATTGTAGTAACTTAGATATGAAACTCTAGATGTAACACAAACACCTAAGAATAACGACATTCACTAATATTTGTCTTTTAATTTAAATGGTATTTTGCATAATTGCTTTGCATTCATTAGATTTCATTTTCAGTAATTTTCCCGTGCATCACACAGGTTAGCGACTAGTATATCTAAAAGTTGTAGCGTAGTATTTATTATTGCTACACTTTTGTTAAGCTACACTAGCAGTTATGTCATTATTTTTTTTCCATCCATTTTACAATATATATATATATATGCAATAAATTTTTCACTCTATCATTGTGCCACATTATCGACTTATTTTCAACCTCTTTTTTTCTCTTTTTGAACTTTTCTTCTCCCTATTCCCAAAAAACAAAAACAAAAAACCTCATCTTCTCTCTATTAGTCCACATCTACTGTTACACTTCCTCAAACCTTTCTCCTCCCTCATTGCCTCTTTATGTCCCTATTACTCTTTACTTTACCATTAAACTTCTTTCCTCCTTTCCTTTTTCTTTTATTTTGATTTTTCTTCTCCCCATCTTATTTTGTATAAATTTGATATCATTTCTTCTATTCAATCCATATTTTTTTTCACAAAAAAAACTGTAAGTACTCTCTCTCTCTCTCTCTCTCTCTCTCTCCTTTCTTTTGGTGGATTTTTTTTTTCCTTTCTTATAACTCTAATTTAGGTTTTTTTTTTAATATGTGTTTTGGTATTGCGTTTCTTAAATTTCGCATCACAAATTAACCCCACTAATAGCTTTGGTTGAATTTTGGTTTGGGTTAATACTTAGTTTTTTTTTTTTTTTTTTTGGAAATAGGAATTTGAGTTTATATAAAAATAAAATCTACATGGCTACAAATTCGAATGTGCCTACCAATTGTTTGAGTTGCAAATCATTATAAAGTCTATCTTTTATTCTTATTTTTTCATTTTAATTAGGTTTAAGATAACATTATAGTTTTGTGATAAGTTTTGATTATCATAATACTCTCCTTATTCCTAAGAGTTAAGGGATGAGAAATTTGAATAGTAAATTTGAAACTAATAATGTATAGTTATATATTAGGTAAATATAACTGACTATAACAAAAGTTAGAAGAATATGGTTCACCTTAAAAAATATTAATGAAACACACCAAAAACAATAGACTTATATATTTGTAAAGATTAAAAAAAATACTTGTAGAAATTTTATAAAATTAAAAAAAAAATACTTGAAGTAATTGTTGCTTTTAATATATTACATCTTATTACATAATATTTATATATTCTCATGCATCGCATGGGTCTACGAGTAGTTAACTCAAAACCAATTCAAGGGTCTTTAAATCAATTAAGTCAAACCAACATATTCGAACCAAAGATTCTTAGACTCAGAAATTTGGTAACAGGTGGGAAGGTATTAGGCACCTCCTTAAACTGCCTATCCAAAAGATAATACCTTAATTTAATTTAATTCAAACGTTAACATTTTAGGGAAAACAAATTAAATACTTGGCATTTGATTTTTTTAAAATATTTTGTACAATATATATATTGTGTGAGTATTTTATTTACATATAACATATCATGTGAGTATTATTGTAAAGTGAATATACAAGCAAGACATGTGAAATACATATGTAAGTAGCACGTGAAGAATAAATTAAATATGTATAACTAGCATATGAGTATAATATTTACTACATATCTAACATGTAAATATGCACATAAAAAATATAAATTTTAAAAAATATTTATTAAAAAAAAAAAAAAAAAAGATGAGAGGAAGGGTGTCATCTATTAGCACTTTATTCTTCAAATTCTCATTCTCATGCACAAACACAATGAACCTAAACATTAGTTCAAAGGGGAGAGGAGAGTATGTTAGCTTGATAGGGGTTTATTGGTTCAATGGAAATAAACCATAGACACAAACCTCAAAAAAAAAAAAAAAAATGTGCAGTTTCAAAAGGTTCAAAACAATGCACATAAAAAATGATTTTGGTCATTTTAAAGGTTTCGAGGTTATTTTTGTGTTTTTAGATATTTCAGGGGTACTTTGGTCATTTTAGAGGTTTGGAGTTATTTTGGTCATTTTAAAAGTTTCAGTGTATTTCTTATCATTTTGGAGGCTTCAAGGTATTTTTGGTTGTTTTAGAGGTTTTAGGGGTTTTGGTTATTTTTTAGGTTTTAGGGGTATTTTGGTCGTTTTGGAAGTTTTGAGGGTATTTTGGTAATTTTAGAGGTTTCAAAATATTTTTGGTCATTTTAGACGTTTCAAGGGAATTTTGGTCGTTTTAGAGATTTTTAAGTATTTTGGCTCATTTTAAAGGTTTAAGGGTATTTTGGTCATTTTAGAGGTTTCGAGGGTATTATGGTCATTTTAGAGGTTTCTAGGTATTTTGGCTCATTTTAGAGATTTTTGGGGAATTTTTATTTGTCATTCTAGATATTTCAGGTGTATTTTGGTCATTTTAGAGGTTTCCAAGTATTTTGGCTCATTTTAGAGATTTTGGGGGTATTTTGGTCATTTCAAAGGTAATGGGTATTTTTGGTCATTTTAGAGATTTTCGGGTGTATTTTGGTCATTTTAGAAGTTTCTAGGTATATTTGATCATTTGAGGTGTTTTTTTTTTTTTTTTTTTTGGTGGTGCCAAGGATATTTTGGTCTTTTTAGTGGTTTTGGGGATTTTAGAGTTGAGTGATTTGGGTAAATGATAGTTGAGTCTAATTGGGTACCTAGCCAAAAGCCAATTAATACCTATGTTAATAGGGTTAATACCCATTTAACCCAATTAATATTTAAGTTTGAATGGGTAAATGGGTTTGTATTGAGTTTGCCATCCCTCTTACTGATTTAGGAACTGTTTCTTAGTTATCCATTATAATTGTTACTTTCAAAGTTGGATAAACATTGCCGCCATTTAATATTAGTTTATTATCCTTTGTACCTAATCTTGCTAATTTTATTTTTTATTTTTTTAGAAAGATAATCTAGCTAATTATGTTTAAGCTTTCCGTCTTGTTTCAGTGTTGCAACTTGCTTTTATTTGTGGTCTTTCTGGATTGAAGTTATATTCCTCGTTTCGTTTCTCCATAAGTGCTTATTTGTACTTTCCAGTATTCCTTGTTTACACTAAAGCTCAGCTATCTTAGGAAATTTAAATAGGAAATAAGAATTATATAAAGTTCATAAATAACCTATTATAAATTACATAAAATTATTACATACTCCTTGAGTGGGGTTCACCCCTATATGAGAGGAAGAGAGTATACTCCTGGAGTATGCAATAACAGCCCCCAAATTGCAATTTGCCATTACTATTAGACCTCAAAACTCTCACAAGCTACCTCAAGTTATATAGGTAAGCCTGATGATTGAAATATGCAAAAACAAGAAATTTTACACTAACCTCTCTTGGATGGCTAAAAAAAAAAGGACTTTAAACATCCCTAATTACCTATGGGGTGTGGACGACAGCTTAAATAGAGTGAATAATAGCTAATTCAAAAAAAAAAAAAATTAAGCATTTTTTCGATCATCTAAGGGAATTCAATGTAAATGGTATGTAAATGATTTGCATTTTAAAGGATGTGACTGTCTTATTCCAAACCAGAGGAGATATGAGTATAATAACAAAAAACCTTAGTCGAGGTCAATGCAATTTACCCGTAAATCTTTATTATGAAATGGAAACATTTTCTTTCTTCTTTTCTTTTTTTTTTTTGGTGATTTAATGCCCCACTATGCAATACAATAAAATGATTATTTATATTTTTTTGAGCTTTTGTAGAATAAATATTAGTGAAAAATAATCATTGCACTGTGACCAGTGACCAGTGCACGCCTGCACACTTGGGATTTCTGATATAGCATGCCATCACCTTCAAGAAGTAACAGAAAAATGCAAAAATTGGAAAGCATAGAGTTAATGGTCAACACAACCTGTGTAATTGCATAGCCTTTTTCTTTTTCTTTCTTTGTACAGATGGGCAATACAAGCATGGTAAGAGCTCAGAACAGATTACACAAAATAAAGAAAAGCACAAGCAAAAGTATTGTGCCAAACCCAAACCCAAACCCAAACCCAAAGCCATCAGCATCAGAGCCACTGGCTTGTTGAGCACTAGCAAAAGATGACATACCAAGAGTGGGAAAATATGAGGAGAGCAAGTATACAAACAATAAAAGAAAAAGAAGCATCAGCATCAAAACAGAGAAGGCTACCCTGCCTTCTATTTCTTCTCCAAACCTCAATACAGAAACCAGACTTTCCAGAAGGGTTGCTAGGGTTGGTCCACAGATGAACCATCCTAAGGCTGCAACCACAAGAGAAGGTACCAATGGAGATGGCCCTTTCTCCCCCATTGCTCTCTAACTAGCTCTATGATTTTTCTAGTAGGCGCGCATGCACAACCATCTTGAGGGTTAAAAAAGTGTGATATGATGTAATTCCCTGGACAAGATGCAAAAAGAATTTGGGTAGTTGCAGGTGGAGATGACTTCTAGACAAAATTTTGATTCTTTTATTTGGTTAGTGTATGATTAGTTGAGCTATGCCAACGTCTCTACATCAATATCTATAATTTTCTCCACGAATAAGTATTTATGTAGTATAATAATTGCTTAGAGGCTAAACCGGAACAGGCTTATTTTGTCTAAGATGAATTGAGACGGAAATTAACTCATAAAAAATTAGGTGTGTATGTGTTGATTATGTTGAAATTTTCACTCAAGATAAAGGCATTGAAATTTTCACAACCAAATACTAGAAAATTATTTTGAAGGTTCCCACTAAACAATAAAAAATAAATAAATAAAACAAATCATATTTCCTAAATATACATGTTATCAAACACATCTATGAGGAAAACATTATACATTGAAACAATGGAAACCCTATATAAGATAGAGTTGCTTTCCATGAAGAAAGGAATGTTAGGATTAGATGATTTTTTTTTCCCTTTTTACCTTATAACTTTTAATTTACTTTAAGTTATTTTCGATGAAGAAAGGAATGTTACGAACCATTTGTTTAGAAGAATTTGTTTTCCTCGTACCTTTGAATTTACTAGATGACAAGAATAAAGGTCCAATGAGAAAGGACAACTGTTTTTAAATGCTTTCAAAAATTTTGATTTTTTTGCAAAAGTTTTATAATTCAATTAACACATCTTTAGAAGAATTTGTTTTCCTCATAACTGTATATTTACTAGATGACAAGAATAATAGTCCGATGGAAAAGGAAAACTATTTTTAAATGCTTTCAAGAAGTTTGATTCTCTGGCAAAAGTTTTGTAATTTAATTAACACCTCTTGTAAGGTGTTTTTTTTTTTTTTTTTTTTGAATGGGAATCAAATTCATTAAAAACAGCCAAGAAGAGACATACAGAGAACCTGCGAAGCAGGAAAAATAATTACACAGATCAGATTGCAGAAAGGACTGGACAAAGGGAGGTGCAACGCCCTTCCAAATTTGACGATTTCCAGTTCTTCTAGCGTGCTGTGCAAGCTCATGGGCCACTGAATTGAAACTTCTGCTAAGTGCTTGAAATGGCAAGATTCAAATGACCAACAAACTTGAATTCCCTGTAAAAGGTGACCATAAGAGCTCCCAGTAGCTTTATCATTAACTGCTTGAATGACTGCCAAAGCATCAGATTCAAAGATAACCCGAGGCAGCTGGAGTTCTTGAGCTAAAAGGACACCTTGCTCTAAAGCAAAAACTTCCGTAGCTCTGCAGAAAAATAAGACTGAAGCGGCAAGCACAGGGCAGCCACAACAAGACCATTGAAGTCTCTAATAACAACACCCACACTGGAAGAACCTTCTTGCTCTGAAGAAGCACCATCAACATTTACTTTGAAAATTCCAGGAGGGGGCAGGACCCAACTAGAAGAAGCAGGCCTTACTGAGTCAAAGTCCCAACTAGCAGAGCATGCAAATTCTTCCACAGCATTTCTTGCTATGTGCCAAACTTGGAGTGGAGAAAGACCACCATCCTTACGCACTATTTTGTTTCTATTGGACCATAAGGCCCAAGCCGTGGCAAAGAAGATCTCCAAGTCTTGAAGGGTTGAGTGAGAGAGGATAGATAATGCCGAGTCTAGGAAGGAATTTTTAAAGCCTTGAGTGCGGAGAGGATTTTCAAGCCAAAAGTACCAAACCAAGGATGAGAAATCACATCTAAGAAGAGCATGATCAACAGTTTCAGCCTCATTACCACAAACATGGCAAGCCATACTTTGAGAAATTCCTCTGCTAAAAATGACTTCCATAGTAGGGAGACCATTGATACAAGCTCTCCAAGCAAACACCTTGATTTTTGCTGGCAAATTGAGACGCCAAAGCCGCTTCCACAAAGGCTTACATGGATCCCCACTAGAACTCTCCACGATCATTTTCCTCAATCAGATTGTGGGCTATATGGTAGGCACTTTTGACTGTGAATTCTCCTCGCCTATTTCCAATCCAGATTATTTTGTCTTCTAGAAGGGTGCGGCTTAAAGGAATCTTCAAAATTATTTCTGCTTCAAATGGGAGGAAGGTTGCCCTAATCAAATCCACATTCCACCAATTTGTCATTGGGTTAATGAGAGATGAGACCATTGGGAATTGGGGAATATCATTAAGAGGGGAGATGACCTTGTAGGTGGACGGGGTTGGCAGCCATTTGTCATCCCAAATGTGGATTAGTTTCCCGTTGCCCACTCTCCAACGAGTTCCCACTCTAATAATATCAAGGCTGCTGTGAATGCTTCTCCAGGAGTATGATGGAGAGTTACCAATCTTAGCATTTAGGATATCCCCGGTAGGGAAATATCTTGATTTGAGAACCCTAGCCACAAGAGAGTTTGGGTTTTGCAGGATTCGCCATAACTGCTTAGCAAGCATTGCTTTGTTAAAAGCTTGTAGATTCCTGAACCCCATTCCACCGCTTGCTTTTTGCTTACACATTGTTTTCCAGCTCACCCAACACATCTATGTTTCTTGCTGCCTTTGCCCCCACCAGAAATTTTTCATCATACTCTCAATTTCTTCATATAGGCTTTGAGGAAGAAGGAAGCACCCCATAGTGTAAGTAGGGATTACTTGGGCTACTGCTTTTATAAGGATTTCTTTACCCCCCATAGAGAGAAGTTTACCTTTCCACCCAGCCAGCTTTTGCCCAATCCTCTCTTTGAGAATAGAAAAGACTTGTTTCTTCGATCTTCCAATGAAGGATGGGAGGCCCAAGTATCTCGTGTGTCTAGAATCTTGCATAGGGCCAAGAGTAGCAAAAATCTCATCCTTGACTTCTTGAGGTGTGTTGGGGCTAAAGAAAATAGAGGATTTCTCAGTATTAATTTTCTGACCCGAGACTTCCTCATAATTCTGAAGGATTTGCTTCAAAACCCGACATTCCTCAGCACTAGCTTTGCAAAAGAGGATGCTATCATCCACAACAAGAAGGTGAGTGGCTCTTGGGCAGCCCCTACATATAGAAATGCCTGTCCACTGATGGTTACGGGCTGCCTCATGAATAAGAGCAGAAAGCCCTTCAGTACAAATAAGGAAGAGAGTTGGGGAGAGAGGGTCCCCTTGCCGAAGCCCACGGGAAGGAGTAATATTCCCACAAGCAACGCCATTTATTAAAACCGAATAAGACACCGAGGTGATACACCTCATAACCAGATCCACCCACTTAGAACTGAAGCCTAATTTCTCCATAACTGCCTTAATAAAGCACCACTCAACTCTGTCAAATGCTTTACTCATATCAAGTTTGGCCGCCATGAAGCCCTCCTTGCCTGCATTTTTGTGGTTTAGAAAGTGCATTAACTCAAACGCCACAAGCACATTGTCAGTGATAAGCCTGTCAGAAGTGAAAGCACTTTGGTTTTCTGAAATAATATGAGGAAGAAGAGCCTTAAATCTATTGGCAATGGTTTTTTATATGAGCTTATAAACAACATTGCACAAGCTTATGGGCCGAAAATCAGCCATCTTACTTGGATTATTAATCTTTGGGATGAGAGCAATATTGGTTTTGTTAAGGCTAGCCATAGACATATTACCATTAAGAACATTCAAAACCATATTAGTAATACTACAACCCACAATATTCTAGTATTTTTGATAAAAAATAGCAGACATACCATCCAGGCCGGGTGCTTTTGTGGGGTGCATCTGCTTGAGGGCGGTGGCAACCTCCTCCCTGGTGAAATTCTTGTTTAGGCTTTCATTCATCTCTT
>JAFHAW010000201.1:0-78628 GCA_019022515.1 Quercus aquifolioides
AGACAACCACCGACTTGTCTCTCCAAAGTTAACTCCCGTTAACGTTCACCTTGGCTTGAATATGGTCAATCCTCACCACCAAAATCCTCTAGCGCCTCCACCAAGTCTTTGAGGGCTAACTATCACAAATTCAAACACCAATCAAGTCCATGCAATACTTGAATTTTTTCATAGAAACTGGCTTTGTCATCATATCAACTACATTATTAAAGTGTGAATCTTTTTTAATGAACAATCTCTCCTTTTGCAAAAGCTCTCTTGTATTACAAGGGAAGATTGTTAGGCACACACATGGTAAAGTGAAGTCACATATTAAATAATATAAGAAAAGTTAGTGGCTAATATAACATAATTGGGTTCAAACTCATAAACTTAGCCTTCGCTTGAGAGTTTATAAAAGAATGGAACGATTATAAAGGAAGGTAAAAAAATGAAATGGAATTACATTAAATAGGGAAAGTAATTGAAAAAAAAATTGAATGGAATTAAGTAATCTTTTTTGGATGTTTTAAAATAAAAAATGGGAAGGAAAGAGGTAAGTAACCTTGTTTGGAAATAACAAAGAGGGAATAAATGAAAATCATTTTATATCAATATTACCATTAGACCCATTTTTAATATAAAAGGTTGAATATATAGAGGAATTTTAGGGTTTTAATTTAAAAAAAAAAATTTCATTTCATTTCATTCCCCCAATTCATCCCAATTTTGAGGGGAATGAAAATTTGAGAGATAAAGAGGAATGAATGAGAATATGAATACTCTTACCCATTCATTCCCTCTTACTTAAACTCCCAAACAAGATAATAGACTTTTTATTTCTTCCATTAAAACTCCTAAACGGGAATATTCTAAAGGAATATTCTAAAGGAGTTTTCCCAAGGTATTATCTCCCAAGTAAGTGTTATTAAAGCACATGATGGCATGCGGCAAGGTGGCAAGATTTCAGGGTCCCTTTTGCAATTAGAACAGGGATGAGTAGGGGTGTGCATGGGTCAGGTTGGGTTGGGTTAATGGGTTTTTTCAACCCAACCCAACCCATCACAGGGGTTTAACCTAACCTACATGGATTGGGTTGGACCCATGGGTTGGAATTTTTTTTTAAATTGCTATTATTATTATTATTATTATTATTCAATTGAGTATTAGAACAACCCTACCACAAATAAGAGCAAATTTATAACCAAATAATTCTGAGCATAACAACAAACCAACACAAACGATAAGAGGAGAACTTTGGGTTTGTTTTTTATTTAGGAAGATGAGGCAAAAAAAGTAAATAATAAAATTGTATAATATATTTTTTAAATTTTAAATATATATTAAATATAAGCGAGTCACTCGAGTTAGGCGGATTTGTGAATGTTTTGACCTGAAATCGAACTCGACCCACTACAAAGAATAAAAAAAAAAATTAAAAAAAAAAAACTCACAACCCAACCCAACCCACCACCCCAAAAAACCTAATCTAACCTAACCTGGTTGAGTTGGAAAGGATCAGTTTTGGCGGGTTGACTATACACCCTTAGGATGAGGTGCATGTACTTTTGGAGGCCACAAAATTGTGTATCACACAAGTTAATTACTCCACAAGTATAAGTACTTATGTGGTGTGGGAGCAAAAACCGGGGTTTAGTTTCTAGGAGGGAGCTTCACGCACATATACACTTAGATTATGTTAAAGTAGAATTTCTATCCTTGTATATATAATAATAATAAAAAATAAAATAAAAAAGCCCACATAGAGAATGATCTCAAAAAAAGGCAAACAAAAGAGTATTTTCAATTATGCTGGATCAAGAAGAAAACAATGCAATATGAGATTCCCAATGGATATGGAAGTGTGGGTCAATTTCCCATAGATGAGCCTCCAAGATTGACACTGGGTTCCGATATATGATGTATGACAATCCCACGGGTGACACTAAAGCTAGTAGAACTTGTCTGTGGCCTACAGAGAGATCCTAAAGCCCACAGAGAGTCAATGACTCATATATGAAGGGGAAATTATTGGGTATACACATGTGAGTGAAATCCCAAATTAATAATAATAAGAAGGAAAAGTGAGAAGTTAATATAGCATAGTTGGGTCTAAACTCATAAGTTTAATGTTAAGTAGCGTCCCATATTATATTAACTACTCAACTAGAGTCTCCTTAATGGGTTATCTCCCCTACACAAACAAAGGGCCAAGTGTTTGGAATACACATCAATATATGGTAACAGCTATGTTGTCCCTCATCACTCACATAGAAATGGTGATTATTTTTTATTTTAAAAAAAAAATAGTGAGACTGAATCAGTTTAAGTAAATGACCATTTTCATATTTTTAATAAAAAAAAATGGCAACATTGAAGATTATATGAAGTTGTAAACACCTCATTATGTTATGGCCTATGCTAGAAGTCCGTCGTCCCAATGTCAAGAAATATGAATCACTATCAAAATAATTAACACTGTGAGAAGTCTAACAACTAAGGGTGTGCAAAATCTTACCGTCGCTGAGGAAACCCAACCAGCACCAATCATTTCGAACCGTGGTTGCAATCGACTGACAATACTGATGCTGGCAAGGCGGAGCGCAAAGGGATTTCTAATGCCGGTGCGGTGCAAATGCCAGAAGTAGAATGTTTAAGAACTGAGGATGAGCCAAACCGAATCAATACATAGGTATAAATTTCAATTGAATTAATACGGCATCGTTTCACTAGGATTTCTTTTATTTTATTTATTATTTTTTAAACTTCATTGTTTCACTTGTTATTAAACAAAAGAAGAAGAAGAGCAAAACGGCGTCGTTTATGCTAGTTTTCTGAGTCCTGCCTAGTATAAATTCAGTCTATTCTCTCACCACTAGGCTTAAACTCTCTCTCTCTCTCTCCTTTCGGCTTGGCTAGCCTCTAGCCTCTCAAGTCTCATCATCAAACGCCTCACCAGTCAAGCAGTTGTTGCTAACCCACTTTGCCCAATCTGCGGCAAGCCACCGGTAATCCCTCTCCTCTCTCACCTCTTGCCCTTAAGGCTTAAGTTCTTAAGAATCTCTTTCTCTATCTTTCTAATTCCAAACTAAGTTTATAGTGTTACATTGTTACTTCAAGTTCAAGTCCCACTCCCACCTCCATCATGTATTCATGTCTAGTTGCTTGCCAACTATAATTTAAATAAAATCTACGTAAATTTTTTTTCGTGTTACACTGTTGGACTTTTTCTTTAAATAACTAAAATTTATAATAGCATCCATAGTTCTGCCTAGTATATAAGTTTATAGTGTTACACTGCTTGAAAGTCCTTTTATATATATATATATATTAATATATATATATAAAAATAAAAACAGTTTTTTTAATGTTTCAAACCGACCAAACCAATTAAACCAACCGCAAAAAACCTCTCTGCTATAGGTCGAAAAACCGACCCTAAGTGGTATGCATCAATTCCAATTATGAGAAAACCGATACCTATTAGTTGGGTTATAAATTTGAGAAAAAACAGAGGCAAACCGAAACGTGCACACCCTTGCAGTAACAACCCAAAAACACAAGGCTGGGTTTACATAGCTTACCTGCAAGTGTATCACCAGTGTTCGAGGTGCATACTCCACTCTAGGACAGAACCCTAAAATCATTCAATTTTCATTTTGTTAAGATTTTCTGGTCAATCAACCTGATCAACTAGCTGGTCGAAACATATCACCAACCCTTAGAGCCTCAAAAACTCTATATATACCTCCTATTCACCACCATTTGAAGGATCTTAAAAATCACATAATGAACCTCTATCGAAATATCACCAGATACAATTTTTCTTCAAATCCTAGATAATTCATGAGGGAATATTTTGTGAGAGTTTGATTAAGTTTCTTGTTTTGAAGTACTAGTAAGCTAATCTTTCACTCACATTCTCCAATTTCAACTCTATCCCTTCATCCATCCCATTAGCTTTTAGGGTTCCAAACAAAAATACAAAATCTCATCCAAAATAGTTTCGAGTTGTTTCATCTAAATACACGTACCTGTTGTAGTTGATTTCACCCAAGGAACCAATTTTCTACTTCAATGATGCATATTCTCTCCTTCATGAGTTTCAAGTTGCTGTTGTGTTCCTTTCACATTCTTAAATTGATTTCATGTATAACTGTTTGATAACATGCTATTAATATGCTCATTGACATGCTTTTACTTAATTTTATGGAATTTTAATGAATTTGGAAAATTTTCCATAGAGTTGCGTGCACCTATCATAGACGTACACATCTCTTTTGGTGGCGTACACCATTCTATGCAGAGTCATATTCTTGAATGTTCTTCATTTGGTGCTTCCTGGGAAACTGGTTAAAGCCTAGTGGTGTACGTTGCTTCCTAAGTGGCGTATGTCGTTTTGAGCAGAAATCAAAAAATTCGTTTCTTTACATTCAATTCATAATAAATGCTATACAACGGAAAATGGCTAAAAAGCTTAAGGGCCTGTTTGGTAAGTTGTTTTTAATACATAGTTTGGGTATAGAATACATCATACCCGAGCTTGGTCAATGTTTTCTATTTAAAAAAAAAAATAACTTTTCTCACTCACACACATCTCATCACTAAAAAAAAAAAAAAAGTAACTTTGTGTTTTCACAATTATATATGAAAATGCCACTGTATTCGTATTTGTTGAAAACAAAAAGCGCTTGAAAAATTGTTTTCATTTTTTGTATTCAAATCTAACTTTTAGGATACTAAAAATAAAAAGGGAATACAAATATTAAAACCAAACCAGTTTTTTTAGTAGTGGGACCCCTCTAAAACTAAAAATGAAAACAAAAAAACGGTGCTTTTTTTAGTTAACCAAATAGGCCCTTAATTTTTAAACGATTAGCCAAACAGCTCTTTTTTTAAACTAAAAAAAAAATAACCACTTTTTTGGAATTCACATTGTTGATTGTTGAATTTTATGCATATTTTTAGGTAGAACTCAACATTCCTAATGTCGAGTTCTATGCAAAATTTCACAAAATTTTAAGTGGTAAAATACACATAAAATTTGACATTGCTAATGTCAAATTTTTCTTGGACTTGGACATCAGCAATATTGAGTTCTAAAACAATGGTATTCTGCTACATAGTTTTTGTAGGGTTAAGATAGATTGACCTTGGTTAATTAATTCAATTACCCAAGTTGAATAATTAAATCAAATTACATGCAAATCGTGGAGACACCAACAAATCACCAAATAAATTAAATGCAGCAGAAATTAAATTGACACGGTGATTTGTTGACAAATAAGGAAAAACCTCTCGCAAGGCAAAAACCCAACTAGGTGAACTTAAGGTCATCACTCTTAAGAATCTACTAATTCAATAATCAAGTGATTACAAGTATAAGAAATCTTACCACTACCCGGCTTATCCCAAAATATCAACCAACAATTGAACATTCACTCTAATACCCAATTGAACTTAATCTTGCAGTAGTCTTTTTTCCATTGTTGCACAAATCTCCACTCTGTGACTAACTTCTTTGCACGGATCCTAGTACCTAACTAACTCCAGCAATTTGAATGATGTTGTTAGCTGCAAAGTTCTTTACTTCATAAACGATGTAGATTAGGAAGCACTTGGTTACAAAACCCTATGGCGTACAAACACAGTAGTTTCTCCACAGAGAGAATTAAACTCTTGGTTTATGTATCCCATGTGTGATGACTTTTAAAATTAGCCTTATATATGTCTAGGGTTGTAAAAAAAGAAACCCTAAACAAAATACATCAACCTGGGCCGAATTTCAGATTTGTGAATTCTGAAATCGTAATTCTCAATAGATCGAACTTATATCGAGCTTCTTCATTTAACCTTGATAGCAGTATCTGTTTGAGCTTCTGTCAAGACTTAATGAATCAGCTTTTTTTTACTTGGTTTTTGGATCAATATTCATTACTTTAAAGATACCACTTGAAATGTTTAAGCAACATACTTCTCGAATAATTAAACTCACCTTAGATCTACCAAATACAAGTAAAGTGCATTTTGTCAAAGAATTTGTCAGTTACATAGAAAATATGACCCTTAACAAGTTTGAACAAGTGATTGTTTAGCTACATAGTTAAAAAATTAAGGCTATTTAGCCATTTTTTGCCCCTATATAGCTTTCTTTCCTTCAATAATTGTTTTACTTTCCACACTTTTCCTTTTATATTCATTCGAATTAATAAAACCAAAAAATATCAAAAACATTTTAAGGGCCTGATTGGTAGGAGGATTTCGTTTTTTGTTTTTAAAACAATATAAAAACAATTTTCAAAAAATTAAACTTGAAACTAGCTTTAGATAATAATTTTTAGACTTTACATGTTTGGCTTCCACTTTTAAGAACAATTTTCAAAATACTAAAAACAAAAAAAATAATTGTTTAGGAGACCATTTCTCTTTTTGAGATTTAAAAAAAAAATATTTACAAAAAGTAACGGATAGAAACTGTAGATCACTTTTTTGTGTGGATAATGATAATGGAATAGAGCTCATCATGTACTTTTTTTTTTTAATAATGATAAGTTTTAAATTTGAAGGGTGGGAAATTTTTTTGTGATAAAAATAAGCTTCTTAATTTAAGAGATAAAAGAGTTTGGACAAATATGTGGGGTCCGTTGTTTTCAATTTATTAACAACTATGTCATTAAAAACATTTTTTTTTTTTTTGGTATAGACCAAATAACAAATGAACAAATTATTCAAAAAAATTTGAAAAAAAAAAAAAAAAATCCTAATTATTCAAATTTGTAACTTGTTCAACTCATTACATAAAAATAATTTCTAATTTCATTTTTCCTTAAAACTGGTACCAAGAGAAATAATGTAGTCTTGAGTTCTCCTTGTTAGTGTTAGCAATTACTCTCTCTCTCTCTCTCTCTCTCTCTCTCTCTCTCTCTCAATTTTTCTCTTCTCTACTATCATTTCAGACTCTTTCTCAATTTATTACTTTCATCTTAACATTCTCAGTTCTTAATTTATCTCTTATCAGTCTTTTTTTTTTTTTCCTTCTCTTTGTTAGTAGAAAAAAATTGTAATACTTCATGTATTTGTACATTTAAGTTATTTCTTCATTAGATTTTGTATAATTTAAATTTTTTAATGATCACCCAAAAAAAGTTCCTAAAGCTGCCACCTATGTACTTGAAGAACAAAAAACTTAATTAACATTGGGTTAGTCTAGGGTTAGTCAAGTTATTATAGTATATAAACTCTACATTGAGTTTATTATAATATAAGTGCTTAATAGAATATGTAACCGTTCAATGGTGTTCTCACCATGGATATAAGCTATGAAGCCACACCACGTAAACCTTGGTATATGCTTTCTTTTTCATACATTTGCTCA
This sequence comes from Quercus aquifolioides, assembly GCA_019022515.1. Classification (NCBI taxonomy): domain Eukaryota; kingdom Viridiplantae; phylum Streptophyta; class Magnoliopsida; order Fagales; family Fagaceae; genus Quercus; species Quercus aquifolioides. The sequence continues at coordinate 7,355 of JAFHAW010000201.1, forward strand.
TTGTTCAACATTACACATTCACGCAATAACTTAATAATTTTGATGCTTCTATTTCAATCGAAGTACCTCATTCATATGAAAAAGAAAAAAAAGAAAAAAAATCGATATAGGCTATATTAATGTAACATATATTGTTTGTTTAATTTAGAAACACTTCTTCTATCAAAAACTTTTTATCTTTTCTGTTCTATATTTGGTCTCCTTGATGAGTTCTATGCTAACTAAAGCTTAGTTATGTCTTGCCAAAATATAATAATATGTTTTTGTTTAAATATCGGTGAAGTTTTGAACAGTTTGATTTTCCTGGAGACAAGAAAGCATTTTCAACTGGTTCCAGAGTCTCTGCAGAAATTATGGAATAATTGGGAGATACGAGTGCTGGTCCTTGTCAGTCTCACCTTGCAACTATTTCTTCTTCACTTTGGCAGACAAAGAAGATATAATGTTAAGACGTGGATCCATATCTTTCTTTGGTTTTGCTACCTTGTGGCAGATTCAGTGGCAACTATTGCACTGGGTGTCATCTCCAATAAACAACAGAATTTTGGCAATGATTCTAAATTACATAATGAACTCGCGGCATTCTGGGCACCATTTATGTTGTTGCACCTTGGCGGCCAAGACACAATCACAGCTTATGCGATACAAGACAATGAATTGTGGTTGAGGCACTTGCTTTCACTGGTTGCTCAATCATGTGTGGCAACCTACATATTTAACACATCTTTGAGGGGCCATTGGCTTTCGCTTCTTACCATTCCCATGCTTGTTGCTGGGTTCATCAGGTATGCAGAAAGGATATGGGTCATGCGATCAGCTAATAGACCTCCAGTAGACGTTGACATTACCGCCTGTCCAAAAACATCAGACCCATTTGTTACTTTTGGGAAGTTCAGAGATCTCTTTCTATATCAGAAGATGCCGAATGCATTCCGATACGGCATCTTTGAAGAATTCCGAAATTATGATTTTCAAATGGCATTCAAAAGGATTGCAATTGAACTCGGGCATGCCTATGATTATTTCTATACCAAGACTCCATTGTTTTATAGGAGACGGTGGGGTTGCATCTTTCGCTGCATCACTTCTTGTTTCATTGTTTGTGTGTTTGTATTCTTCATCGTAAAAGAGAGGCACAAACATCTGCAAGTGGATTTGATCATTACTTACATACTGTTGGGTGGAGCTGTTGTTATAGAGATATTTGCTGTGATTTTACAAATTACCTCTACTAAGGGACTTGAGTGCAGACCGTTAGAAAAGCTTAAACCGTTTTTCTCAGTATTTGCCAGTAATGATCAGTTGTGGTCAAACACAATGGGTCAATTCAATATGCTTAGCTTTTGCTCGAAAAATCCTGGAATTTCCTTGCTTGGAACCTCAAAATTCAGACTGGGAAGGTGGTTCTTCAGTTGCGTGTTGCCAAAGCTAGATAGGGAGGTAGAGATGCTTTTCTATAAGAGCAACAAGCAGGTCTCTGATAAATTGAAAAGCTTGGTCTGGGACAAGATTAAGGAAAACTCAGATTTTTATAGATCAGGGTTTTCCGAAGACTATAATCACCTGTACATTACTCAGGATATAAGAGTATTTGTAGAACCTGACGAAAGCATTATCATCTGGCACCTTGCCACGGAACTCTGCTTTTACACTGATAAAATTGATGTCAATGCAGAAGTGGATAACCGTCATGTGATTAGGAAGATATCACATTATATAACGGGAACTGCAAAAGTCAACTTTCAGTCATCCTGTAGACACATTGGGGATCTTCTCAAAGATTGCAGAGGATCACCATGTCCCGTGCTTTTGAAGAATTAACGTCACGTCTATCTGACGGGAAGATTTACCTCAAAAGGGAACCTGGACATGTTGAGTTTGTAAAGGACTATTTATTAGATAACGATTTGCTAGCATGTGCAGATCTGGTTGCACAAAAATTGAGCGAAAAGGAACATCGGTGGCAGATCTTGACTAACTTTTGGGTTGAGAATCTAGCTCATGTTGCAACCCTCTGTCAAGGAAATAGCCATGCTCAACAGCTCCGAAAAGGTGGGGAGTTTCTTACGCACGTTTGGTTTTTGATAGAACATATGGACCTCAAAGAAAAATTTCATTGCCAGGACCAATACCAATTCCACAACAGGAAGAACAGACACCAGTAGATTGGACGCGGGATTTATATATTTGTGCATTGTAAGTTATTGTCAACTTGTAACCACAGATTTAAGTTGACATGCCTCTACAACTTCTTTAACTTCTTTCGGTTTTTGGTTTTCCCCTCTCTAAATAAATGCAAATGAAATAAATTGTAATGTATGTTAAATCTAACTAGTCAAAACTGCGCATTGTGCATGATTATTTTTTAGGGTGATCTCATTAAATTGATTTTTTGCAATTTGAAATAATTTAATAAAAAGTAATATATTTCATAATCATATATTCATTTATTATAAGTGTAAGTTCTGTGATCTATACTCCCTTTAGATGACATATTGGTATGTCAATTCCTTCTCATGAAGGCGAGGTGCACAGTACTTAATCTCATTAAAAGCGGTTTTAAGCTCAAATCGACGTGAGTCTAGGAATATGTAGTGCCTATTAAAAAATAGCAAAGGAGTTGCCACCTGGTTATAGGTCTAGAAACCAAAAAATGACTTCATGAAGGTTTACCTACTAGACTAGGTTTGGAGTTAAAGTACAGGATAGGAAGAGGTTAAGCACCCTAAACCTGCCTAGTCATAGCTGACCTTCATATATCATTACTGGATAATGGATAAAGGGTGTCTATCTAATGAACTTATGTGAACATGAGCATGCATCTAAGCTCTAGAGTTCATCTACAGGTAAGGCAAATATGGAAAGCATAGTAGACATGTGAAAGACAGTCACTCATGTGAAGACCAAGGGAATGTATGAGCATAGCATAACTGATCATGTGAACATCCAAACATGTAAACATACGAGTATGTGAAGATATGAGCGTGCAACCATGTGAACATGGAAGCCTGTGAACATGTGAATATGTAGGCATGTGAGGATATGAACATTCAAGCATGTGAACATCCAAGCACGTGAGCATGTGGACATACAAGCATATGAGTATGAAAACATACAAGCATGTGAGCATGTGGGCATATGAACATATGATTATGTGAGCATTCAAGTGTGAATACATGTGAGCATGTGATCATCAAAGCATATGAGCATGTAAGCATACTTGCATGTGGATATGTAAATATGTGAGCATCTAACCTCTTACCACCCAATAACCTTAGCATTTAAGCATAATCTTCCAAGAGCATGAGCACAAGAACATCCAACTACATGATTACCTACACATCCAAATATATAGACATATCATCATCAAAGTGTGTGCACATGTGAATGCCAAACAAAAAGGATTGAACTTAATTCTTCTTCTTTCTTTTTCTTTTTGTTCCCCCTTTCTTTTTCTGAAGAATATATAATACTTTCACTTAAAAATGTCATTGCTTTGGAACAAACCATTAGGCAAGGTAAAGGATTCATAATTTGATTTTTTAAATGTATATCATTGCTTTTGGTTTATAAAATTTTTAATATTGACAAATTGTTGAACGACATGTTGCATAAGAAGAACTTGAGTATAACATGTTTCCAACGAATTTAAATCCAATTTGACGCATTTATGAGTATATTATGTGGTAGCTAGACATTCATTGACTAGATAGTAGCTGATGTGCTGATGGTTTGGCAAGGTTAGTAGTCAATCAAACCTATAATTTTGTATTGTATGATGGTCCACTTGTACACTTGCTGGGTTTTCATCATTCAGATTTGAATAGTGTGTTCTGTAGCAGGTTTTGTTCTGAAACTCCGTTGGTTCTCTAGGTTTTTATCATTCGGATTTGAATGGTGTGTTTTGTAGCGGTTTTGTTCTGAAACTCCGTCCGTTGGTTCTCTAGTTTTGAATGCATCTCCTTTTTACAAATAAATATATAACGGAAATTACTTTAGAATTTAAAAAATGGGAGTCAGATCCCAATTGGGTAATTGGCCTAAGGGAAATACAAGAGATGAAAATGACAATTTGGCCGGGTTGGACTTGGAGGGAGGGAGAGCAGGAAAATACCCCCCCCCCCCCCCCCCCCCCCCATAATTTTTTTTAGTAAGAAATAACTTTTTTTATAAATTAAATTTAACCAATGTTTCATAATTTTTAAAAATTGTAATATATTAATATAAATGACTAATACATCCTCTTTTTATATATATATATATATATATATATAGAAACCATAAGTACTCTAATGCAATATGTATCTCATTAAATCAAAATATATTCAAGGTATATATTTCTTTTAATAAAAAGAGGATAACTAAGTATCTCTTTAATTAATAGAATTCTTTTTTTTTTTTTTTTTTTCCGAAAACAACCCCCTTTTTTTAACATTAGGGGAATTAGAAATAAGGACACTTCTCTTTTATCTTTTTTGTAAGGACTTTATTTCGACCTTCGACAATGGATGATGGCCCAACAAGCCTAAAATAGTATATTTGTTAGAGAATAGATTTCACAGGAAACAGATTCTGTAAATCAAGTATGGGCCTCAATGGATTGGACTCATGCCAAGGAGATAAGAAAATTTGCTTTAATAGGAATAACACTCCTCAGTCAGATCTGAGGATAATGTGTTCTTATATTCACTCAAACTTATCTAAGTACAAAATGTTCTTGTTCTTTTCTTCTTCTCAGATTACATGCCCCATTTTTCACGGGGGCCTTCCCTTATATAGTCCTTTTTTTTTTTTTTTTTTAATCTCAGCCTTCCACTTGTTGATCATGTAAGTGACCTCTTGGATGCTTGTCCCATCAGAAACCTCTTGGAAGCTTTGTGAGTAGCTATGAACTGAGATATCTTTGTTCAGTGGTCATTTCCACATAAATGCGGCCAGTTGGTTAGATGCAGAACATTTAATGTGGTGGTAGCAGCCTTATCGCCAGATATTTCTTCTTCTGTTGTTGGTTATCTTCCTTGAAGCTTATCCATGAAAGGAATGATTACCTTTTGTGTAGCATTCCTAGGAAGGCTGAGTTCCAACCTTCCACAATGCTTTCTAGTGGAAGCTCGGCTCCCTAGGAACTACAACTAGCTTGTTGTTATAGTTTCTCGTCCTCAGCTCGTTGATCCCTAAGCTTAATAAACCTTACGACCATCCTCGGGTTCCTAGGTGTCCTCGGCCTGCTCACCCTCACAATAGCCCCTCGAAACGCCACCTTTTTTCTCCGTTAAGGAAAGTGGGGTTTTGATTTTTGCCTCAAACTTTCACACATTTAGTGAACATTCTCATGTAACAATGTCTTTTCACTTGCTCTGAGCACGTTCCTGACGCTTGCACGTTCCTGATGCTTCGGCATCTGCAACACTCCATTAATTGTTTCACACAGTGCTTTGTCCCGCCACATTCTACGACGCGATGAAGATCTTACGGCTGGGATTTACCATAGGATTTCGAGCAGGAACTTTCCCGCTCATCTTCTTTCCCTATATAATGTGTGCAGAGAGTCCAAATCCTCCATTTCTTGAATCTTCAATCTCTCAAGAAGTAGTCCGAGGTGATTTTTTCCTACTTCTCTGTAAGTACCTTTTAGCTCGTATATTGACTTTTATGATCCTTCCTTCCTCGGCCTTCTATTCTTTACCTTATTCTTTAACAATCATTCCTTACTTCCTAAATGGGTAGGTTTGCTAGCTTAGTGGATACTCCTGAGGATATAGAAAAATTTAAGGCTCGATACAATATACCACCTAGGGTTTTTATACGGCATTGCCTTCTTGGAGAGTGGCATGTTCTAAGGTCAGAGGGGGATGTGGTGATCCCTATGATTGCCTTTATAGAAGGAGGAATGAGAATCCCTGTGGGGAGGGTGACTAAGAATTTTTTGATTGCCCATAGACTTTACCCAACCCAATGCTCCCTAAACCTATTTAGGATATTAGGTAGTGTCGACGCCCTTAACGAAAAGATGGGGGTAAACCTCACCCATCATGACGTCAATTGGGTGCATAATTGCCAATACCTTAAGGATACTATTACCTCAAAACTAAGGTTCTTGCAGTCAGACTTATTTAGTGTCTCCCCAAATCTAACAAGGGCATGGACCAAGATTTCTTGATTGTCTCGGGTGAGTGGCACGATGGTCTGCATTCCGACACAAGAAGGGCAACCAGGTGGGGTGTTCTAGGTTTAAGTACCCCGTTCTTTCCCCTTCCAATAGTGAAAACTTTAATTTCGTAGTCTCTTCTTTTTATAGTTCGGGTTTTTAAAAAAAAAAAAAAAAAAAAAAAAAAAAAAAAAAAACCCTTTTCTAATCATACTTTTGTTTTTCGGATTTCTACAAACAACAATTTTATGGCCCCTAACCTCGGCTTGGTTGATGAGCCAAATCTCACCAGAATACTTCAATCTGAGATCTTTCTCCACACAAATGGACAGTTGCATGCTGCCCATGTCATTCTCAAGTACAAGCCAATTTCATCTAGCTTTCAGTCCCCCAAGTATGTCATTAAGGCGAAGGATCCTCGACTAAAACAAATCAACGTCGCAATACCTAGGTTCGTCGGCAATTCTCCACCTGAAGGTACCCACCAAGTTGAGTTGCCCACCTAATGCATTATTGAGGAAGAAGAGACTCATTCACATTCAGCACCAAATGAGGAAACAATCAGGGTGATTGAAGTATTAGACTCTGAAGAAGACTTCGAAGTCTTTGACCAACCACACCCTACAGAGTCCCCAAGTGCCACTTTCAGATATCTACCCTCCGCTCAAGTGAGCAGTAGCCAAGAACCATCTAACGTACCAAAAGCTATGGTGTTTCAATGCAAAAAGAACACCAGCCTCCTCGAACTGCTGGAATCACATGCAAGAGGGTCCACACCCGAGGTAGCCATCCAACCTCAGGCCCCCACTCCCTTCCCTACCTATACTTCTCCTTCCAAACAACTAGAAAAGAAAAGGAAGAGGGAGAAGAAAGGGAAGGAGACATCCGAGGACAGTGAAATTGCCCCTAAGGACCTCAAGCCCCAGAAAGGAGCAAAGGTTGCTGAAGGGGCACAGAAAAAATTACACCAGAGGGTTCAAGTGTGGAGATGGTTGCTGATCGCCACCCTAGGATTCCAATTTGGAATCCTATACTTGAGCTAGATGGAGCCCCACTCCCTTTGGATTCCTCCATCAGGGACTTTCAGAAAGGGAAAGCGGGCTATGTGGTTGGCACTTTGGAACAACCTCTGCTCTTGCCTCAAGACATGGCCGACCTAAGAACCTTGAAGAAGCACGAGGTTTTCTTAACCCTAAAGAGAGATCTGGCCATGGTATGTAACTCAGTTCATCATCTTGTAAAAATTATTTATTTATTATAATTATTATTTTTTTACTTGGAGAGTTTAACTCATTTTTCCTTCTTCACATTGTTGCTTTGTTTGTTTGTTTGTTTGGTTTTTTTTTTTTTTAGGCGATCCAAACAACAAATATCATTGAGGAATGGGTGCACCGAGCCTATGCCCAGCTAAGGGTTGAGGAGACTCGTTGCATATTTTCTGTTAAGACCTTGGTTGTGGCTGAGAAGAAGATTAAGAGCTTAGCACAAAGTTGACTGAAGCAAATAGGGAAAGAAAGAGCGCAGAGGCTACTTTGGCTGGTGCGGAGAAGCAAGATGAGGACCAGCTTCAGCAGTTGCGCAAGGTCGAGTAGCAATTGGCAATTGCTAAAGAGCAGATAGGAGCTCAGAAAAAAGAGCTGGAGAAGAAGAAGGAGGCCATTGCTCAAGCCAAGCAATCCGGCTATGATATTAGGGTAAAAGAGATAGAAGACACTCTAAGAGCCCAAGTCACAGGAGTTTATCGAGGTTACTTCCTTCAGGTATGGACTGAGGCATTGAACTTAGCCGGAGTGGATGCTTCTTCGGACTTGAGGAAGACAGAGAATATCTTTTACCCTCCAGCACTGTGAATAGCAGTCCCATCTAGCTCCCAAGCAACCACTGCTCCTAAAGCCCCTAAAGCTGCTTGGCCTGTTGATGCTGGCGTCACCAAGGCTACCTCAGAGCCTATACAGGTGCATTCCAAGGAAAGCAAAGTTGCTAAGGAAAAGGAGACTTCCAAGGAAAAAAAGGCAACCAAGGACAAAACAATTGAGCATTCCAAGCCTTCATCAATGGCCAAGGCCAACCCCCCACCACCTACTAGCAGTTAGGACGCTATTGCTTTCCTTTACTGTTGTTTTTCTCTTCATTTTTTTTTTTTTTGTTTTGTTTTGTTTTTGTTTTTTTTATATGTAAATGTACTCTCTTCTTTCTCATCAATGAAAGGCTTTATTGAGAAATTTCAGCTCGTTTTTAGCATGTACTTCAACTATATATATGTAATTTATTTATCCAAGCACAGCATAACTTATACCTTCAACTCAATACGTATGCATTCACTAAAAGTATCTAACAAAGCAACATTTAACCAAATAACCAGTGCTAACCTTTCCAAAGTACATACTCTGAGGGGCCGGTTGTGGCCGAGGTTGTATTCGATACTTGGAGAAATAAGTAAGACTATTTTATCCAAATAAAGAGTATTAATTTACCTAGGGTATGTGGTTCGAGGAACTAGGCATGACCGAGGTTATGTTTAACACTTAAACAAATACAAAGTATTAATTTACCGAAGGTATGTGGTCCGAGGAACTGGGCATGAACGAGGTTCTGTTTAACATTTAAACAAGTAAAGAGTATTAATTTACTAAAGGTATGTGGTCCGAGGAACCAGGCATGACCGAGGTTCAGTTTAACACTTAGAGAAATAAGAAGCATTAATTTACCCAAGGTACGTGGTCTGAGGAATCAGGCATGACCGAAGTTTTGTTTAACACTTAAACAAATAACGAGTACTAATTTACCCAAGGTATGTGCTCTGAGGAACCAGACATAACCGAGGTAAAGAGTATTAATTTACCCAAGGTATGTGATCCAAGGAACTAGACATGACTAAGGCTCTGTTTAACACTTAAACAAATAAAGAGGAACTTGGGCAATAATGATCAAAATGAAAGCTGGCAAGATTGTTTTTCATTAATAATAGTACCTTCGAAAGTTATTTACATTCCACAGATGTGGTATAACATTTTCATCTAAATCTTCCAAAAAATAAGCTCCTATTCTTGTCACCGAAGTGATGCGGTATGACCCTTCCCAATTAGGTCTTAGTTTTCCCTAGGACGGTTTCTTTGCAGTTCCTACCACCCTTCTCAACACCAAATCCCCCGGTGCTAATAGTCTGACCTTTACCCCCATGTCATACCCTTGCTTAAGCTTCTGTTGATAATGTGCTAGCTGTACCATGGCCACTTCTCCCTGTTCGCCGATTAAATCCAGACTCTCCCATAGTAGTTGATCATTGTTGTCGAAATTGAATAGGCTTCTCCTTAACGTCGAAAATCCTATCTTCAAAGGCATCACAACCTCAGAACCATAGGTCATGGAAAATGGTGTTTTCCCCGTTGAGCAATGAGGAGTAGTCCTATATGTCCAAAGGACATGTGGGAGTTCTTCAACCTGCCTGCCCTTAGCTTCATCCAACCTTTTCTTTAGCCCACTAACTATAACCTTATTAACTGCTTCAGCTTACCCATTCCCTTGTGGATAGGCTGGGGTCGAGTACCTATTCCTAATGCCAAGCTCACCACAACACCTTCTAAAGGATTTTCTATCGAACTAGAGCCCATTGTTCGACATAAGAGTATGGGGAATCCCAAATCGGGTAACAATATTCTCCCATACAAACTTCTTTCCATCAACATCCCTGATGTTAGACAACGGCTTAGCCTCCACCTATTTTATGAAGTAATCTATTCTGATGAGAAGCCACCTTCGGTTTCCCACTGCTCTTAGGAAGGGACCTACAATATCCAAGCCCCATTATGCAAATGGCCATAGACTAGAAAAATGGTTTAGTAAACCCTCAGACTGATGGATGCTCGAGGTAAACTTTTGGCATTGATCATATTTTTTAACGTAATCTTGAGCTTCTTTCTACATATTTGGCCACTAGTACCCCTGAGTAAGAGTCATATGCGATAATGACCTTCCTCCTGTATGACTACCACAGATTCCTTCATGCAATTCTTCCAACAGTGGTTTTACCACTTCAGGGTAAACACAAAATAAATATGGCCCTGAGAAAGAACACTTATACAACTTCTGCTCCTCAGACAACCAAAAGCGAGGAGCTTTTTTTCGTATTTTCTCTACCTCTCCCTGTCCGTGGGCAACATTTCCTCCTTTAAAAATGCAATTATGGAGTCCATCCAACTTGGACCAATCCTTATTTGGTGTACTCTGACCCTCATTTATTCCTCCTCGGCAAGCATCAATAAATCCTCAACAAGGATAACTCGAGGAAGGCCTTGCCTAGAATAGGCTGCCAAGGAGTCTGCAGGAGTATTCTTACTTTTGGGACTTGCTATATAGAGAAAGATTCAAAGTCAAACTGTAATTGCCAAGCTTTACCCAGATATCCTTGCATCCTATGATCCCTAGCTTCTAGCTGGCCTTTAACTTGCCCGACGATTAACCTCAAGTCCTAAAAGATCTCAATAATTTTTCTACCCAGCTTCCTCACCATAGCTACCCCAGTCAACAAGGCCTCAAACTCAGCCTCATTATTAGTGGCTGAATCACTATCCCAACTCCAAACCTCCTTTGGTTAGCCGCCCCATCAACATAAAGCTTCCATGGACTGCAACGACTATGGCCTACACCCCTATGGATTCTACCTCCTTGGCAACAACTGCTCCTGGGTATTCAGTAAATTCTACCACTAAGTCTGCAAGGACCTATCCCTTGATAGCAGTATGAGGCATATACTTTATGTCAAATGCCCCCAAAATCGTCCCTCACTTGGCGATCCTTCCCGTGTAATTAGACCTTCGAAGTAATGATTGCAAATGAAGTTGATTGAGAACCACAATAGTATGCACTTGAAAGTAGTGAGGGAGCTTCCTCGTTACATGCACTATGGCCAAAATGGCTTTCTCCAATGGCAAGTAACGGACCTCTACTTCCTGCAAAGACTTTCTTACATAATAGACCGGTTTCTAGAACCCAACCTCCATTTTTACTAAAATTAAACTTACAACATGACATGTTACTACAATATAGGCAAAAAGGACTTCTTCTTCTCTGGCCTAGAAAATAGGTGACCGAGACAAATAATCTTTCAAGTCCTCAAAGGCGAGGTTACACTCTTTAGTCCACTTGAATCCCTTCCATTTGTGAAGTAGCTAAAAGAATGGTCTACACTTGTCTGCTAACCGGGAGATAAACTTGTTCAGGGTTGTAGTCATCCTAGTCAACTTCTAAACCTCTTTGGGATTCCGAGGAGGTTGTAAGTTGCTTATCGCCTTAATCTGATCAGGATTAACTTCAATTCCTCGATGCGTAATCATATACCTCAAATATTTACCAAAACTGATGCCAAAAGAACACTTCGAGGCATTAAGACGCAACTTATGTTTCCTCAATATTTCGAACATGGTTGCCAAATCATTCAAATGCTCAACTACTTCTTTACTCTTCACAACCGTATTGTCGATGTATACTTCAATATTCTTTCCAAGTTGAGACTCAAACATTCTGGTCGTCATCCTTTGGTAGGTAGACCTAGCACTTTTCAATCCAAAAGGCATCACTTGGTAGTGATAATACAGTAGGAGTCACGAAGGTAGTCTTCTCCTGGTTAGCCAAAACTAATGGTATCTGATGGTATCCTTGGAAGGCATCCAAAAAGTTCATCCGAGGATGACCGACCATAGCATCTACCAATTGGTCTATCCGAGGAATCAAAAAAGGATCCTTGGGGCAAGCTTTATTCAAATTGGTAAAATCCACACACATTCTCCACTTTCTAGACTTCTTCTTCACCACAATAGTATTGGCCAGCCACTTTGGATAGAAGACCTCCTTAATTGCCCCTACATGCTTGAGTTTTATTACTTCTTCCTTGACAGCTTTAGCATGCTCTTTAGAAGAGTGCCGAGGTGGTTGTTTCTAAGGGATAATTGTTGGATTGACATTCAGTTAATGACAAATGAAATTTGATCCATCCCAGGAGCTTCATAGACACTCTAGGCAAAAACGTCAATATTCTTTCTAAGGGAAGCCAACAACTCCTCCTTCTCCCGATGAGGCAATTGAACTAAGACTTGGAAATACTTTTCTACATCAGTGTCAATAATAACTTTCTCTAACTCTTCACACATCAATCCTCCACCTACGGCGTCTAAGGATTCTGCTTCCTCTATTAATTGTTACAAGGCCCTTTCTGGCATGGTCGAGGCTTCACCCTCAGATTGGTGTTTGATAGCAGTAACTAGGCATTGCCTTACCATAGCCTGACTTCCAACTAGCTCCCCAACTTGGTCCCCTGAGGGATACTTCACCTTCAAATGCAAAGTTGAAGAAACAGCTCCCATGGCATGAAGCCATGGTCTTGCTAAAATAGCAGTATAAGGTGAATAAGCATCCACCACAATGAAGTTTACTTCAACCACTTTTGACCTGAACAGGCAACTTAATCAAGCCCTTTGGGATGACAGTCTTCTCGTCAAACCCCAATAAAGGAGAATCATAGCTAACTAAATCCTCGGGCTTCAATTTAAGTCCATTGTATAGGTCGGGATACATAATCTCTGCACTACTGCCTTAATCTACCAAAACCCTCCTTACATCATAACCTCCTATCCGAAGGGTACCACTAAGGCATCGACATTTGGTTGATAAGTTCCAACCTTGTCTTCATAAAAAAAGCTCAAAGCTGGTCAAACTTGCATTCTCCCTCATTTAGATACAGGGACCGAATCCTCGATGTATGGTCTTGATATGGACATGACCTTTGATGGACATGCTCCAATCCGACTTGGGGTTGCAAGAATAACACTGATTGTTCCTAGGGATAGTCTCGAGGGGTTCTCCCTCTTATGAGTCGACCTAGCATGACTCCTCTATCCAGAAAGCTAGTGCAGAAATTGTTTCAGCTTCCCAATATTGACCAGCTACTCCAAATAATCACGTAAAGTTCTACAATCCTCTGTAATGTGTCCACGGTCTTGATGATACTGGCAATAAAGACCTTTATTATGCTTTGTGGGGTCTCCTCCCATTTTATTTGGCCACTTGAAATATGGTTCAGTCTTTATCTTTTCAAGAATTTGATGTACAGGCTCCTTAAATACTGTATTAACTACTTGGGTACTAGAGTGCCCAATATGTCTAGTAAAATCTCTCTTGGGTCGGTTGTTATTATACCTCTTAGACCTAAAGTCTCTTTGATCAAGGAGAGTCGCCTTCACTTTCCCCTTTCCTTGCTACTAATCCTCCTTGACCCATTTGTACTCGTCAATCTGATCCATTAATTGATGCATGCTTCGCGCGGGCTTCATGGTCAAGGACTTTCTCAAATCATGCACAGTAGGAAGGCCAACCTTAAATTCCTTATAGCTACGTCTTAAAAATCTCCATCTATCTCATTAAACATTTCCCAATGTCTATCCAAATAAGTCTTCAGAGTCTCACCCTCTCTCATCGCGATTGATAGCAGGGAATCTAGGGGACGAGGAACCCTGCTACATGTAATGAATTGGGCCCTAAAAACCCTAGTGAGCTCTTGAAAGGAGTTAATTGAGCCTTCATCCAACCTATCAAATCATCTCATCGCGACAAGCCCTAAGCTAGAGGGAAATACTTTGCACATTAAAGCCTCACTATGTGAATGAACAACCATCCTTTGATTGAAATGACTAACGTGTTCCACTGGCTCTGTCCTCCCTGTTGTAAATGGTAAAAATGGGTTGCGCAAACCAATGAGGAAGTTTAGCCCTGTCAATCCTTCGTGTAAACAGTGATTTTGAAATCTAGCGCAAAGCCTTACTTATCACGTCATTCTCCAAACTCCTATAGGTCGGACTTTTATCTCTTAGCCTATGATGCCGCTTCTTTTCATACAACTGTGAAGATGCAGAAAAATATTCACTATGAGGGGTTCTTGATCTTGGTCTATAACTACCATCTTCACCTGAGTCTATTTTAGAGCTAAAAGGAGACTCATCTTGTTGTTTACGATGTAACTTCCTACGCAGGTGATCAATTTCCAGCTTAAGGTCACGAGTTTCTTCCCCATGTGAGAGATGGCTTCCAGTTCTAGAATGGCTCCTACTAGTATGACTTGTATGCACACTTGGAGGGTGATTAACCTCATGATCTCTCCTTCTTTCAAGATTAACAAATTGATCTTCACGTTGTGATCCTACCAATTCTTCTCTATGTGGTCCCGAACCCACCATGGTTGATCAAGATTATAAGTGCTTCCATGTTCCCACAGATAGTGCCAATTGTAAGGACTCGATTTCGACCGCCAACAATGGATGATGGCCTAACAAGCCCAAAACAATTTTTTTAAAGAGTGGATTTCACAGGAAATAGATTTTGTAAATCAAGTATGGGCCTCAATGGATTGGACTCATGCCAAGAAGACAAGAAAATTTGCTTTAATAGGAATAACACTTCTCAGTCCGATCCGAGGATAATGTGTTCTTATATTCACTCAAACTTATCTAAGTACAAAATGTTCTTGCTCCTTTCTTCTTCCTAGATTACATGCCCCATTTGTCACAGGGGTCTTTTCCTTATATAGTCCTTTTTTCTTTTCTTTTTTTAATCCCAGCCTTCCACTTGTTGATCATGTAGGTGATCTCTTGGATGCTTTGTGACTGTGAACTTAGATATCTTTGCTCAGGGGTCATTTCCACATAAATGCAGTCAATTGATTAGGTGCAGAACATTCAATGTGGTGAAAGCAGCCTTCTCTCCAAATATTTCTTCTTCTGTTGTTGGTTATCTTCCTTGAAGTTTATCCATGAAAGGAATGATTACCTTTTGTGGAGCATTCCCAGGAAGGCAAAGTTCCAACCTTCCATAATGCTTTCCCGAGGAAGCTCGGCTCCTCGGGAACTACTACCAGCTTGTTGTTATAATTTTTCATCATCGGCGTATTGATCCCTAAACTTAATAAATCTTATGACTATCCTCGGATTCCTAGGTGTCCTCGGCCTGTTCACCCTCACACTTTTATTTTAAGAAAAAATAAAGGATAATAGTGGTTTTTCTGGTTAGGAGTTAGAGGTCTTTATTGTGTTTTTCATTAAAAAAGAAATGTTTTCTCTTAGTTATATTGACTTGTAAATGTTTAAGCATGTAAAATGACTTATTATTTAAACTATTTAAATCCATTAGATTATATGGTTCATAAGTTTTAAAATTATTCCCTAATGGTATAATTTCTAATTTATTGAACAAATTAATCTAAAATATTTTTGAAAATATTAATTGTGATCAATCTTATTTAAAAGATATTTCATAATTTATAAATTGGCTTGATGGGGGAAAAAGCAGTTGTTTTGAGTTATGTAAAGAATGATTTTTTCTTTTTTTGGAAAAACAAACACAAACATGCAATTCCTCATATAGTGTAACTATAAACACACACATACAAGGACCCCTTTTTAATATATGAGAAATTAATTCATATATATACTAAGAGTCTTGCAACTCAACTAGCAGCCTAGCACCTCATTGTGTTTCCAAAAAAAATGTTAGGATTTAAATCTTCTCTCCCCCACTATAACTATCAACTCAAAAAATAAAAGACAAAAAGGTAGATTATTTATTGAATTTAAAATTTCTTAAAATATTTAACTAAACATTGATTATCATGATAGTTCATAAAGGAAATAGTCTACTATAACTGCTTATAATTGTTGAATCCCAAGTATAAACAAGACTAAAATCTAAGGATACATTCAATACGTAAATTCAAACTATTTATTATTGTAATTACCCAATATGGTAACAAATTAATAATTAGTCTCATTTATTTTAAGGCAGTAACCGATTTACTTTTCCATACTTTTATTTTATTATAATTTGATAGTTACAATGGAAAAATAAGAATTTGAACTCTTTATGTTTACTTAAGAAGTATCAGTAGGTATTAATTAATTAAATTACAAGAATTTTGACTACTTTTCAACACTTATATATTTAAGTAATTTTAAATCGATTTTAAGAAAAGGAGTTGTTTTCCGTCAAAATAGCTTCCAATGAGATAGCGTAGTCTCGACTGGCCATATCTTACGTTTTACACTTTACCACAATTAACTTATTAGTCATCAAATCGGAATTTCATCATGTCTTAGACGACCGTCAATATTGAGACATTATGAAATCCTTAACCCTTCAAACACAAATTCAAGTGAAGGGCTCAAGATAACCAACAGGAACACATATTAAGTCTCAAAGTCATCTCAATATAATTTTCACATCAAACAAACACTTCTGGAATAAACCCGTAAGCAAGGCAAAGGATCATACTTTAATAAATATTTTCTTCTTTTTTCAACATGCAAGGAAGGAATATGTTTTTATCTTTTGTTTTTTTTTTTTGTTCAACATGCAAGGAAGGAATACGTTTTTATCTTCTTCTTCTTCTTTTTTATGAATAATAATTTTACTTTTGTCCTATTTTACATTACAACAAAGTTGACTTTTTTCAAGGGTCAAAATCCTGGAAAAAGGTATTAAAAAACCTCGAGAAAAATTATTTTAAGAGTCAAATCGACCCTTGATAACTTTCGAAACTTATACCGTCGAAAAAAAAAAAAATTCGAAGGCCTTCTTGGCCCTCAAAACAAGTGCTCTAATCTTATTTTAAGGGTCAAGAGACCCTTAAATAACCTTATTTACAAAGGGTTAAAAGATCTACATGTACAATCCTTGATAAATAAGGTTATTTAAGGGTCTTTTAACCCTCAAAATAAGATTTTCTTTAAAAAATCAGTGTTTATAAATCAGTGTTTTCTGTAGACTATAATGTCCTGTACTTAACTCAGGATAGAACCATATTTGTAGAACTTGATGAGAGCATTATCATCTAGCACCTTGCCACGAAACTCTGCTTTTACACTGATAAGGGTAGCATGTAGAAGTGGAGAAACAACGACATGTGATTAAGGAGATATCAGAGTACATAATGTATATACTTGCCTTTTGTCCTTACATGTTTTCAATGGGAAGTGTAAAAGTCAACTTTCAATCTTCATGTAGACACGTTGGGGATCTTCTCAAACATTGCAGAGGATCATCGATGTCCCGAGTTTTTGAAGAATTAACGTCATGTCTAACTGGCAGTAGGGTTTACCTCAAAAGAGAACCTGGCATGTTGAGTCTGTCAGGGGCTATTTATTAGATACCGATTTGCTAGCATGTGCAGATCTGGTTGCACGAAAATTAGAAAGGAGGAAGAAGAAAAATGGGAGCTCTTGACTAAGTTTTGGGTTGAGATCCTAACTCATGTCGCAACACTTTGTAATGGAACTAGTCACGCTCAACAGCTACGAAAAGGTGGGGAGTTTCTTACGCATATCTGGTTTTTGATAGAGCATTTGGACCTTAAAGAAAAATTTCAAATGCCATGAGCAATTTCACATCGGGAAGAAGCAGAGACACAATACAATCAAGCAAGTATGAATATGATAATGAAGCATAACTTGACCATACAAGAATAATCACTACAAATAGTGACTGCAATGAACATTCACACGGTGAATGAAAATCCAGACATGCAAGCAAATAAGCTCAATGCAAAGTATCATTCGTATATCCAACACTTAACCGATGCAAGAACACTAAAGCAAGAAGCATTAGGTTTAAATTGCATCAAGGATACAAGATCCAACAAAGGCACAAGAGTACTAAAGAAAATGCAAAACATTAACTAAAAGTACTAAGCTACATAAGCAAGGGTACATAGAAACATAGTCTAAATAACCAAAATATCCAAGTATCCATAACACAAAATATTCAAGTATTTTAAAACAAAATACTAAAACCATAGAGTACTAAATCAAAGTGCTATGAAAACCATAAACCATAAGCTAAAACCAATGTTATGTTCTCTCCCTCAATATAAGCCCCCCCCCCCCCCCCCCCCCCCTCCTTTCAAGAACTACTCCCCCTTTTTGACCGGAATGGCCAAAGGGCTAAGGCTGGTAAGTAAAGCTATCAAACTTGGCTGCCAACATGTTGATTTGGTCCTGGATAGCGACAAGTCTGTTGGAATGCTCATCTGCTACATCACGAAGTCCATCAATCTTCTCAAGTATAATCTGAAAAGCATCAGGAGGAACTGATGACAATGATGATGCTCCACTCCTACCTAGACCACCACCATGTCTTGGAAGTGGTTATTGTCCTTCCACTTCAGTCTCTATATCATCAGGAGGTGCTTCTTTAGTCTCTTCAGCATGTTCACCTCCAGGAAGTCAAACCCTACTTCTTAGGATTGTTTGAGAGGTGAAAAGAGGGGCTAGAGGCATTAGGCTTATGTGTTGTGGAGTCTCCACACCTTTGTTGTGAAGAATCCTCATTATAAGGCTTGGGACAACAAGCGTGGCCTTTTAGCGACGGGATAGGCCCGTCACTATAGGGCTTCATGTACAACATACCCTATGTACCTTTTAGCGGCGGTTTCACCGCTATATGTTTGAATCTTTAGCGGCGGAAGATAAATGCCACTATAGGGTCTTCAATTATTTCATAATTTTAGTCTTTCAGCAGCGGTTTTTGCCCGCCGCTATAGGTTATTATTTTTTTTCCCCTCTGGGTCCTAAAACCAAATTTCTATTACAAATAGCCTGTAATAATTTTAGCTCCACTAAGACATTACCACAAATGTATCTAGATAACATCACAAATGTCTCCAAACTAACATTATATTCTTATCACTACTCACAAACCAGTGATGAAAGCTGAGACTGTAAGAGATATAAGGTAACCTTAAGTGACCCAGCAGTCAATTCTTGCGTGTCAACATAAATGAATATAGAAACACCTTAAGTGCTCTTTAGATTATCTAAAATATTGTACCAAAACAAAAAAGATTATCTAAAATATTGAATCAAAAGAACGAAGCCAATCTCCTGAATAAGGAAAAGGTAATAATCACAATATAACTACAATAAGAGCCATACTACAAATTAACTTAAAGCCTGCATTAAACAAATGCTAAATATTACTCTATTGGAAAACAAATCCTTTTATCAATAAAATGTGGAAGTGTGTTCTAAGACCAAAGATGGAAAATGCAGTTAAAATATTTCCACACTTAAATATCAGATATTTTCCCCATCAGTTATCTTTTTCCACCCACTGTAAGTAGAGACCAATATCACAAGAAACCTTTACTCATCTGAGCACCACCTATGAAGCATTTTAGTTTCTTCTCTTCTAGCCGACTTAAGCAATAACAAACACACACACACACACACACACAAACACACACAAACATATATATATATATATATATATATATATAAGGAAAATGTTACACACATAGATACATAGCATACATATTTGTGTGTGCATACACTTAGGAAATACAATGCACAAGAAGTATGTACACAAAGAAAAATTATATAATTATTCTATTCATCTGTATAAACTTTTTAGAAAACTACTAAGAAGATTTTATTCCTTGTGATGATTAATATGCAGTCAATACCTTTTTCCCAAATTTTCCTTTTCTGTATATATTATTGGCTAGTTTCTAAATTTCTAGAGGTCTAACATTGTAGCACTATAATATACATACTCCCACTAGACATGGTTCCACAGGCACGAAGAAAATTCCACATAAGCCATGCAATTCAATTTTGCTCTCTTATTCTTCTTTAATTTTTTAAATGATTCATTATATACGTGTAAAAGAGGCTTAAATTAAATTTTTTTCCCCTCATATACTGAGTATATTTGCTTAAATCAAATCTTTTGTGAGCAGAGATCCCATATGCAGCCTGGTCTTGGCAAAGCCTCTAATTCTCAACAAGATATCTGAACTGAGTTACAACATTCAGTGCCTTGATGTAGTATAAGGTTGCTTCAGCACAAACTTTGGTAATCATCAATCTCCAAAAGTTCAAAGAATTTTTTTTGCTAAGCAGTTCACCATTCTCATTCACTCATTCTGACCTTCCTAAAACTCTACCTGTACTTATTGTGGCTTGACCAAGTGATATGTCAATTAACTTCATAAAGAGGCAAAACCAGATACTAAAATTTCAATATCTACAAAGATATCTGACTAGAAATACAAACAATTGTTCATCGACAAAAATATGTGAGGGAAGTTCCCAAAAGGCACTTAAGTAAAGATAGTAATATACACATCAAATTTGAGTTTTCATATGAAGATACTGGCCCTGAATATTTAAATTATATAAACATGTACAAGTGTAGGTGCATCTTCAGCAATACTAATCCAGAAAAGAGAGGAAACTAACGCCTGATTTAGACACAATATAATATGTCACATCATCTATCTCACATCAATACAAACAGAGGAATTTTTCAGTTAACCCAATTAAAAAAACATGTCTCCTTGTTTCTCACATTGACAGAGAAACAACAGCTGTACTCAAAATAAATTTGGAATAGATATATGAAAAAAATACAAACAGTAGGTATAGAAATAGCTTAACATAAACAAACTAACGCATGAAAATAAAGAACCATTGGATTCATCCAATACCTTGGCTGCCAACTCCTTAAGAGCAGAGACCATAATGTCAAAAACTTGATCCTTGAAAGACGTATTGCGAATTAAAATTCTTGGACCAGTTACTGGAGTAAAAGGTACACAACATTGCAACTTTGGATAATATCTTGCCCCAAAATTGTAGTATGCATCGGCCCAAGAATGATCAAAAACAAATTCACCATAGGAATGGCTGCAAATGTAAATAAAAAAATATTATCAGCAGGGACCTCTTTGTGTTTGATCAACAGATGCTTGAGTATGTACATCATATTTAATCAAGTACAATTACACAAATAAATAAGGCATTCATTAAACATAGACATGTGTGATGTGGTTGGGTATCAAATGATTGATTCAACCAAGTCATACACAACTAGCACTAAGTAGAGTGACCTATCTCAATTGTAAAAATGAACATATATAACCTCCCACATAAACTTGATTACATTGAGTTGGAAGCTTTTCATTTGGCCTTTTTTCTTTTGATCATTTTGATCTTTACATCTCTTTTTGAGATCAATGCTTGAAATTTTTTATATTTCAATTTGATGAGTAAACTTTTGGCTTTTGGCACTATACATTTTAAATACATGTCGCTTTTCCTTTTTCCTAGTCAAATACTAGTTTGTGCGACGGCTTTTTCAGCTCATTATCTTTTTTCAAGATTTGACATTGGTTGACCTTTTAAGCAAAAAAAAAAAAAAAAAGTGGGAAGAGATATAGGCACAAGTCTACGCATGTCTCAAGATCAATAAAACTATTGACTAATCATTCATGACAAGTTTGAAGATTTATTTACAACAATCACATAGATGTCAAGATGTTTCCCACAAAGATACAAGTGCATAGAGAACAAGCTAAGCTCATTAATGCACAAAGCCATTAGTACGGAGGTACAAGGCTAAACATGCATGAGACAATGCACAACACCGCCGATCAAACTTTTTGGATTTTATACTTTTTATGTGTTTTTGGATTTTTGACACAAAGCAAATTAAAGAATGATAAAAAATAATAAAAAAAAAAAAAAAAAAAAAAAAAAAACAACAACAACAACAACCAAAGCTTTCAAAACAAAAAAAAAAAAAAAAATGCTAGAATGTAAAATAAACAAGCAAACAACATTGTCACATTAAATATAAAGAATTAAAGCATGGACATGTTATAATGCTTATGCATAAGTACACTTCTTCACCCACATGGCACGTGTTTCTAGGGTGATATCCTTTGAGGATTGGGTACTTGAGCCATGATTCTCAAACTTTAAGGTGAAGTTGGCCAAACATGAGGTGATGGTGTCAATCATCTTCATCACATCACTCATAATGAATTCTCCTTCTTGCCCTTTTGGTTGCTTGGGTTTCTCATTGCCTTTTCCTTATCTTCTTAGCTTTTAAAGATCTGTATTCTTCAATGCTTGAAGCTTATAGCAATTTGGTCTAGTGTGCCCTAGGATTCCACAATGATGGCAATAGTGTTGCGTTTGTGGACCTCTTTGTTTCTTAGGTAGAGACGTTCCTCTAGCCTTGGGCTTAGCCACAATTGGCTTGGGAGACTTCGTCAAAACCAGTTGATTCACCACATTTGGCTTCTTTTCAAATTTTACGTTATCAATAAGAGGAGTAAATGGTTCTTTAGCCTTGACAAACTTCATTTCCTTTGACACTTCAGAGTTTGAGCTAGTTTCTCCAGTATACCCTAAGCCACTTCTATCCAAAGAGGGCTTTTGATAGGCAAGCACTTCATCAAGTTTCTTGGAAGCAACATGCTCCACTTTGGCATTTGTTTGAACAACCTCAAGCTCAAAAAACTTTATCTCGGAATAGGTATTTTTTAGTTTTTCATTTAACCCTTCAATTTCAGACTCGGTCTCTTTGTACCACACAAGGATGCTTTTCTAGTCATCTTCGGCTTTCTTCATTTTTCTAATGGATGCCTTAGCCACTCTAGCATATGCTCCAGTCTTTTCAAGAAGTGCATTGTAGGATTCTTGCAATCTATTTGTTCCTTCATAAACGCACTCTTCATCATCATCATCAAATTCATCTCCAACACCAATAGATTCCACTTCAGTATGCTCACCAAGCTCTTCCACTAGAGTACTTAAATCTTCTGAAGAATTTACGGTGCAATGGTCATGAAAGCGGAGTAGTTTCCTTCCCCATCACAGCTTTCTTCAAAATCGGAGTTTGAGCTATCCGAATCATTAAAGGTTATAGCAAGAGCTCTACCCTTTGCCTTCAAATAAGTAGGCATTCTTTCTTCAAATGACCATGCCCGTTGCACTCATAACAAGTGATTACTTGAGAAGAAGAGTCTTTGGAATCCTTCCGTTTGATGTCCTTCTTGTCTTTCTTGGAATTGGAGAATTTTCCTTTCTCAAAGGACTTCCCATCCTTTTTGAACTTCAAGAACTTGCGAAAGTTCTTTGCAAGGAATGCCACCTCTTTTTCAACATCGTTCTCTTTCGAGGAATCTTGAGCTTCAATGCTCTCTAGATCATCTTAAGAGCAAGGGATTTGCTCTTCCTTTGAGATGGTAGAGAAAGCTCATATGTGATAGGCCACAATCTGAATGACCCCTTGTGATTAAACCTAATTAATTAATTAACCAAGTTGTTAATTAATCAATTAATAATGCAATTGCATGGAAGCACAAACAAATCACCAAAAAACTAAATATTCAGCGGAAATTAAATAACACGGTGATTTGTTTACGAATAGGGAAAACCCTAACGGCAAAAACTCCTACCGGGTGATTTTCAGGTCACCACTCCTGAAACTCCACTATTATCAAATCAAGCGGTTACAAGTAAAGGAATCCCAAGTACCTTACCAACCTACAGTTGAACCCTTACCCCAATACCCAATTGGACTTGATCTGTAGCGACAGTTCCCACATTTGATGCACGGCTCCCAAGTACGTGACTAACCAATGCGTGGATCCCAGTACGCGGCTTCAAAACACCAACTAAGGAAGAAAGGTTGGCTGCAAAGTTCTTCAGTTCATCCTTTATGATGAATAACAGGAAGATGCTTGGTTACAAAACCTTTTGGTGCAAATACACAGCAACTTCTTGAAAGAAGATGAACTAGGTCAAGAACTTCGTCTTTTGATCACAATTTGCTTGAATAGAGATTGCTCAATGCTATTGCAACTTGTGTACAACTTGACGGCTCTTAAAACAATCCTTTTATATGTTTAGGGTTAGAAGAAAAGAAGGCCCAAAAGCATATTCACGGATCCCAAGAAAATCAGATTGGAAAATCTGAAATATTAAATCTCGACAGATAGCAGGTGTTGAGGTAGCTATCGAGCAGGTGTCGAGCTTTAATGAAATTGCACTTCAGCTTGCTTTTTCTTGGACAGACTTGATGACTTCAACACTTGACCTTGAAACCTTGTTTCTTGAAGTATTAAAAACACCTAGAACTACCCAATTACAAGTAGAGTTCGTTTTGTCAAAGGATTAGCCAATTTACATAAATAAGTGACATATGTTCTTAACAAGTGAAAACATATATGTCCTAACAATCTCCCCCTTTGGCAATCCGTGACAAAACCACAGCAAACAAATGAACATATGAGAGAAGTCATAAATCACTCAGCTCATATTCACTTGTTGAATACAATAAAATCTATCCTAACACAAACTCTTGAAAAACTTTGCAAGAAGAGAGTTTATGGCAAGTAGACTTTGACAACCTATATTTCTGAAACACTTTAAACAAAACTCATCAAGGCATCTTGTGTGAAACAGAAATAATAGATTGCATTCAAGTATAAAGAACATGTGTATAAAGATAGAGAAGAAACAACATATGGAGAGAGAGGTGAAAGAAACATACATCCACATATATAAAGAAGTATAAGTACAATGTATGTAAAAATGGTCAAAGAACCTCATATGCAAGATCAATGTATCTATAAAGAATAGAAAAGAAAAGATACATCAAAAACCTCACTACATCCCTCAGAATATCAACACTCCCCCTATCAAAATGTCCTATACTAACTCTCCCCCTAAGATGACTACTCTCATAACCCAAAACTACTCCCCCTTTTTGTCACGAGTGACAAAGGATAGAATGTCATGTAGACATCTCATCAGTAGAGCTAGCATCTCCATCATCATCATCATCATCATCCTCATCCTCCTCAGAATTTGAAGCTGCTGGAGTAGGTGGTGAAGGAGTAGCCTCTGGAGCAAAACCACCCATAGTCGCCTGCCGTCGTGCAATACGACCAACACGAACATTCACCTGATACAACTCAGCAGAGAGTGTATCAAGGCAAGTGTCCATGCGCTGCAGCTGCGCCATAATGTCTCCTAGAGATACATCGCCCGAAGAGGAAGAAGGAGCAGATGTAGATGGAGCTGATCTGGATGGAGCCAAACGGGAGGGAGGAGTGGCATCCGTCTGTCGCGACCTGAATTGTGCCTCACTACGTTTTACGGTAGCGGCATCTATGGCAGATATGTGTGTGAAGTGGTCGGACACAGGAAAGGGAATGGAAAAATGGCGTAAGATCCTCGTGATAGCGGAAGGAAAGATGAGCTTATCACGGGACGCCGAATCAAGATGAACATCTATAATAGAAAGAATGAAATGAGAAGGATAATCTATAGTAAGATGCTCTAACAAAGATAACAAAAATCGAGCACGAGGCTCAGTGATGGAGTTGTAGTGAGAGAGTGGATGGAGTACAAAAGTCATCACCATGTTAAGAAATCTAGGACCTTTAGCAAAAAGGCCTACATGATGTGTACTGATGCTCATCCCAATCAGCAGGGTGCTCACAGAAAGCAGAAATGAGCTCATCTTTGGACATAGTCCTCAGACGCTCACAGGAAGGGTAATCAGGAAAATCTATCCTAGGAACCCTAAGCACATCCGCAACTAGCTGCGGTGTGACAGGAATGCGCGTACCTCGAACGCGAGTGAAAAAGAGAGGTACTGAACGATCTATCCTGTGCATGTTGGAGTAAAACTCTTGGATCAACACGAGAGGACAGGTGACCGGGACGTCACACAGTGACTCCCATCCCCTACTGTGAATGACAGTGGGAAGGTCAGTGTCGGCGAAGTCCGCCAGAATGACTTGGCGTTCCGAATGAACACTTCGTCGAGAAAAGTTCTCCGAAAATGCCTTGTGGGCATCTCCATCACGGAACCGAAGGTTAAGAGGAGCAGAGTTAGAAGAAGAGAAAGCTCCAGAACGCAGAAGGTTCCGAGCAGGAGTGGATTTACGTTTGGGTGCCATAGACACTACTAACGTAAAAGAATGAGATGGAGATAGAGAGGGAGACAATCAAAAAAGTCCCAACATAGTTCAAATAGATCAAATATATTGAACAAAAAGTACATATGCATGAGAATGCATGAACATGTGACATGCAAATCAAAAGGCATCATGGGCTCAGCCCAATCCAATCCTACTAGCACACAGCATAGAGCACACATCTAAATGCATGTAAATATCATTCTAATGCACATGGAATGCAACATTTTGAAAGCATTTAAGTGAAAACCCAACCCAAAATTTTGAGAAAAACTCATCAATTTTGAAAAACCCCAAAAAATTTCAAAAAATCCCAAAAACTAGGTTTCAAAACATGAAATGCATGAAAAAGGAAGGGAAAAAAGAACTTACCAAGTGATTGAAACCAAGGGAAGACCGAAATGGAAGAGGGTTTGAAGATTTGAGTGAGAGAAAAGTGGTTGGGAGATGAAAAGCCTTTGGACAGATCGAGAGAGATCGACAGAATGTAAGAAAAATCGCGATTGAACCTTTTATAGACACCTCAGTAATTCTCGACAGCTGAGGTGTCGAGAGGTATCGAGGAAGCTGTCGAGGAAGGTGTCGAGAGGTATCGAGGTACAAGACCAATTTCAAAGATCCGAAGCTCGATCGATCGACAAGTGTCGAGGAGGTGTCGAGGAGACAGGAGCATTCTCGATCAATCCACTAGGTGTCGAGACAGGTGTCGAGATTGCGATAAGAAAAGGCTTGAGAAGCTCGACAGATAACCAGGTATCGAGGAGGTGTCGAGGAGGTGTCGAGCCAGCAGTTAAAAGCAGTTTTTCGAGAAGAGAAAAACACAGACATGAATGTAATCCAACATACACCTCAACCAAAAATCCACTCAACATATAAAGCTCTCAAAATCATCTCTCAACAAAAATTTAAGCACATGGATCCTCATAAACACACTCACACACTAAACAAGTCTAACCAATTTTATTTTTCAAAAACAAGTTAAGACAGTTTAGTGAGCATACATTAGCACATGTAAAACCTTTGTGATGACCAAATCACATTGTACCTGCATATGTATCAAAAGTAGAAAAGAATATTGCGTGTTGTGTGTGGAAAACATCGCAAGATCGCATATGTGTATTCATGTTATGACGATCTGAGATATGAAAAAATAACTTTAACTCACACATAATCATAACTGTTTTATGGGGACTATCACCTTCGAGGTACATCCTATAACTCCCACATCTCCTAGAATACACGCTTGCAACCATATGCAGTGTGTATTCTAGGAGATGTTTTTGCATTCTAGGAGATGCATCTCCTAAAATACATTTTTGATCTTTTTGCTTTTTATTTTCTTTGCATATTTTCTTTTATTTTAGCATATCATACATGGGCATATAAAAGAGAGAAAAGAAATACCCAAGATGTTAAGCATTTGACATCGCACTTTTGCTTTGCCGAAGCATACGAATGTCTTTGACACTGCACTTTTGCTATGCCGAAGCATACAGGTGTCATATTATAATTGGCGGGCAACAGTGGTGAGATGATTATTTATGCCTTTCTCTTAGGATTTTCTAGTCCTACCCGTCAAAAAGAGTGATATGAGTATTAAGTTTTAAGAGATAACTTAATCTTACTCATCACAAACAAGAGCCACAAAGCTCACTTGCTTTGTTGTGCATAGAGATGCTCATCTAAGTTACAAAATATACAAAGTTTAAAAACTTTGTTTCAATGGCCATCTAAGGTACACAAGTACCAAAGTACACAAAACACACACTGTTTTTGTATTTTTCTGATTTTTCAAATTTTTTTTTTTAATAAAAAAAATAAACAAAACTGAAAGTAAACACACAAAACATGTTAAACAAAGCAAAGCATAAAACTAGACTGACTCAACAAAAATGCAAAACACATAAGCAATGCAACAAACAAGAAAAAAACAAGAAGGGAAAAAGAAAGTGATGAAATCACTTAGAGTCCTTTTTTCTTCCACACCTTGGAAGAACCTTTCCTTTGATTGAATCCTTGAACCGGTGGTGAGGGGGAAGAATTGAAACCGTTCAGATTAGAAAGAACCATGAGGGCTTTTAGGATATCTCTAAGAGGAGCAAGAGAGGATTGAAGCTGATTTTGGCTTTCAGATGCTATCATGCCATTGCTTTGTTGAGTGGCTAGCCACTTATAGCAATTTGGTCTAGTATGACCGGCAGCTCCACAATGATGACAGAGATGCTACTTCTTTTGTTTAGGCTTTTGAGAGTTAGCCTTCCTAGCCCTAGGGTTTTTAGCATCTTTCTTATCTTGCTTAGGGGGTGCTCCTAAGATAGACTTACCCTTGTCTAAGTTCTCACTAGCTAATTCAATTTTGACATCAGTGTTCTCAATTTCAGTGTTATTAGCAGGAGAAACAAAAATAGTATTGCTAGTAGAAGCAGTATTAGAGAAAGAAAGACCATACCCCAAGCCAGTTCGATCTGAAGCAGATTTCTGATTGCTAAGCATCTCATCAAGCTTTGCACTTGAAGTCCTCTCCAATTGAGCTCTGACTTGTGACAGCTCTGCTTCAAGCTTCTTAGTCTTTTCAGCCAAAAAGTTGTTCTCAAATCTCAGTGCTCCAATAGTTTGATTCATCTCATCAAACTTTGTGGACAACTCTTCACGGTTAAGTTCCACATCACTGAGCTTCTTGGTGGCCAGCCTGTACAATTTCTCATGCTTCTCAGAGAGCTTGTAAAGCTTCTCATAGGCTGAATGGATATCATCTTGATCATCCATCTTCTCAAATTTTGACTCCACAAGTTCTTCTTCTTCATCCACTTCTTCAACAATCCCTTCAGTAGGATTGACTGTGGCAGTGAAGGCATTTAAGATTCCGTCATCCTCATTGTCGGAATCATCTTCAGGCTCAGTGTCACTCAAGGTTACAGCAAGTGCCTTACTCTTTCCAATGCTCTTGAGATATGTAGGGCATTCATGCTTCATGTGACCAAATCCATGACATCCAAAACACTTTGGTCCTGCAGGAACAGTGTACTGACCGCCATCCTTAGCATCCTTCTTCCCTTTGTCTTGACTTTTGAACTGAGAAGAACTGGATTGTCTGCGGTCCTTGTCGAAGTTTCTCCTATTGGCATTCTTCATAAACTTCTTGAACTGCCTTGTAATGTAGGACTTCATCTTGGAATCTTCATCATCGGAAGACTCATCTGTATCACTGCTCTTCGCCTTCAAGGCCATGCTCTTGCTTTTACCAGTTTTGCCAATCCTGGAGAGTCCTAGCTCATAGGTCTGCAAGTTTCCAACCAGCTCAGTCAAAGGAATCTTGTCAAAGGGATGGTTTCCCCAAGATTGAAGGCTGAGTTCACTATGTCCTTGAGCTTGGCATAGAACTCATCAAACGACTCATCCTCCTCCATCTTAATTTATTCAAAGCTAATAGTGAGCCTCTGAAGCTTTGAATCTTTGACAGCCTTTGTTCCTTCATAGGTTGTCTGGAGGATGGTCCAAGCCTCCTTAGCAGTTTCAGTTGAAGATATCTTTTTGAGCTCCTTATTGGTGACTACGCTAAATAGGGCATTTAACGCTCTGCTGTTGAAGTTAGCCGCCTTGATCTTTGTGTCATCCCAATCGGCCGGTTCTTCTTTTGGCTTAGTCCAGCCAATTTTTACAGCTTGCCACACCTTCTCATCTAAAGACTGCAAGAAAGCTCTCATGCGTACTTTCCAGTATGCATAGTTAATGCCATCAAATAAAGGAGGTATGATTAATGACTGTCCTCTATCCATGACAAACAGGGGTCAATGGATCAACATAGCAAAGATTAAACCTAATCAGAGTGTGCCTACTCTCATACCACTTGATAGGCCACAATCTGAATGACCTCTTGTGATTAAACCTAATTAATTAATTAGCCAAGTTGTTAATTAATCAATTAATCATGCAATTGCGTGAAAGCACAAACAAATCACCAAAAACTAAAAATGCAGCAGAAATTAAATAACACGGTGATTTGTTTATGAATGGGGAAAACCCTAACGGCAAAAACCCCACCGGGTGATTTTCAGGTCACCACTCCCGAAACTCCACTATTATCAAATCAAGCGGTTACAAGTAAAGGAATCCCAAGTACCTTACCAACCTACAGTTGAACCCTTACCCCAATACCCAATTAGACTTGATCTGTTACGATAGTTCCCCCTTTTGATGCACGGCTCCTAAGTACGTGACTAACCAGTGCGTGGATCCCAGTACGTGGCTTCAAAACACCAACTAAGGAAGAAAGGTTGGCTGCAAAGTTCTTCAGTTCATCCTTTATGATGAATAATAGGAAGATGCTTGGTTACGAAACCCTTTGATGCAAATACACAGCAACTTCTTGAAAGAAGATGAACTAGGTCAAGAACTTCGTCTTTTGATCACAATTTGCTTGAACAGAGATTACTCAATGCCTTTGCAACTTGTGTACAACTTGACGGCTCTTAAAATAATCCTTTTATATGTTTAGGGTTAGAAGAAAAGAAGGCCCAAAATCATATTCACGAATCCCAAGAAAATCATATCAGAAAATCTGAAATTTTAAATCTCGACAGATAGCAAGTGTCGAGGTAGCTATCGAGCAGGTGTCGAGCTTTAATGAAATTGCACTTCAGCTTGCTTTTTCTTGGACAGACTTGATGACTTCAACACTTGACCTTGAAACCTTGTTTCTTGAAGTATTAAAAAAACCTAGAACTACCCAATTACAAGTAGAGTGCATTTTGTCAAAGGATTAGCCAATTTACATAAATAAGTGACATATGTTCTTAACAAGTGAAAACATATATGTCCTAACAATATGTTTGAAGAGAGCTGATAAGTTCTTAGACCTTTATCTCATCAAGATCATTGCTCTCCTCAATGGCGGTCACCTTGGCTTGGAAGCTCTCCGGCAATGATCTAAGGATCTTTCTTCCTACTTTTGAGTCTTCCGTCTTCTCTCCCACGTTCAATTTCCCAATTACCACTTCCTTCAACTTTCCATAGAATAAGTCGAATGATTCATCTTCGCTTATCTTCAATTCTTCAAACTGAGTGGTAAGCATTTGAAGCTTGGTATCCTTCACCTTCTTGGTGCCTTCGTATGTGGTCTCCAAAATTTGTCATTCCTCCTTGGCAATTGACACATGAGAAATCCTGTGAAATTCATTCTGTGAGACACCATAAAATATAGCATTAAGAGCTTTGCTATAAGCATTAGCCGCCATGAGAGCTGCCTTATCCCAAGTAGATTTGGCAGCCTCTGGCCTTGTCCAACCAATTTCTACAACATCCTACACACTCTTATCAATGGAGCACAAAAATGCACGCATATGCACTTTCCAAAAGCTCAAAAAACTTAGGAGCTTTTTTAGAAAATAGTAAATTACTCTTTTAACCGGTTTATGTTTTCAAAATTAAAATTATTTAACTAAATGATAGGGTTATTTTAGAGAATTTAAGAATTTGTGTGAGGATATTTTAGTACGCAAAATGATGAACCAAAACAGAGAATTCTATTATTAATACTAGCCTCTAAGCACGCTCGTTGCACGTGCTCAAAGGCTCTTCTATTTTTTTGGGTAAAGTTTAATAATTTGCATCTATTATAATTTGGAAATATTTTTTTATTTTTTCAAACAAATAAAAATGATAAATTTTAAAAATAAGCAATAATTGTAATTTCCTTTTTGAACGTGTGTTTGAAAGTGGTGTAGTGATATAGAGAAAAGTTTAGGTAGGAAAGGGGAAAGAAGACTAAATTTTAGGAGTTCTCTTAATTTTTATTTTTTATTTTTAAATTGGGGGTTTTTTTTTTATTAAAATGAAATAGGAATAAAAAATGCTAAATTTTAGGGAATAAATAGAATGTGAAGGAAAAAAATCCTAAATTTTAGGAGTTCTCATTTTGAATTCAAATTTGAAATTTATGATCCTATTTCTAAGGGAAGTTACATTTTATTAATGAGGGTATTTTTGAACCACATAAAAGTTCAGTTCGAAAATGGAATCCTCTTATAGATAGTACTAAGAATCATCATGCGCGCTTTGCACGTGCAGTAATGTTCTTTTTATTTATGTATTTATTTTTTTTGTTTAGTGTTATAATGCATAAAAGTGATGTATAAATAATTGTGTATTTTTTTTTTTTTTTTTTAAGAAGGATGTAAGGTAATGTGGAATAATGTTTAAGAATGAGATAGAAAACCGTAAGAAATTGAAACCCAATGGGATGTTTGAATTTATAGATTGGGATAAGAATTGTGATAAATAAAAAGTTTTGAGATCTGAACAAAAAAAAAAAAAAGATGATCTACGTTAGTGTGGATGGATAAGGATTTGTGATAACTATATAGAATTTAGATTACAAAAGTTTAGGAATTTTAAAGAATTAAAAAAAAAAAAAAAAAAAAAAACCATAGAAATTTTGGGATAAGAATGGGTAGTTTTACAGGAGGTAGTGGGTTTTTTTTTTTTTTTTTTGGGGGGGGGGGGGGGGGGAAGAAGTAATTTTTTATATTTTTTTATAAAAATAATTGAAGTATTTGAATTTAAATAGATAACAAATACAGATAGACATTTGAATACAAATAGGTGGTGAGAATAACCTTCTTCTTTTTCTTTCTTTTTTTTTTTTTTTTTTCCTTTTGTACGTGAGTTAGTACTATTGTTTTAACCTTTTTTCTTTTTTGTAAATAAAAAAACTAAAGGGTATGTTATTTCAGAATTTGTATGAGGATAATTTGGTACGCCAAAAATTAAAAACGAAATAGGGGAATCCTCTTATTAATAGTATAGATTATAGACTAGCCTTATCACTCATGCTTTGTTAGTGCAATTAGGATTTTTTTTTCTTTGTTTAGTGTAATTATTTTCCAATCATTCAATTTGAGATTTACGCATTTATCCAATGGTATTATGCATTTGCAAACTACTAATATATATATGTAGAGAGAGAATCCATAAACACATTCACATACGAATATATGGTTTCAACCATAGTTGTCAAAATCTCGATCTGGATCCTATGATCCTACGATTTTACGATCTCACCTGCTCAAAACGATCCGGATCTTTTAAGGATCTTTGTGATCGTTCAGAATCGGTAGAATCGTACGATTATGATAATCCCAAATGACCTTGATTTCTTGTAATCTTCTTTAACTTGACAGAAGGCTCAGTTAGACCCAAATGAAAAATAAAATCTCAATAGACCAAGTTTTTCCACTCTAATGTAAAGAGAGTGTCAGTTGAACCCAAATAAAAAAATATCTCAATAGAGTGTCACATTTTGAGGTTTTTGGCCTCTTTAAATGATGCTTACAAATAGATGTAGTAGTGTATGATAATTATATCAATGAATGTATAATTTATGTGATTATTTAACATACCAATGTGTATTTTTTGTTTTTTTCTTAAATAATGTAGGATCTTACGATTCACTATCCGATCCTATGATCCATGATCTCACATACCTTCCACAATCCTACGTAGGATCCTGATTCTGACAACTTTGGTTTCAACGCTATTTTCAGGGCTCATTTTTGGAAACTAGATTTATGACACTTCTAAATATATTAATAGTTTACAAATGTATAATATTATTGGATAAACACCTAAACCTTTGATTGATTTGAAAGTAATGACACTTAAAAAAAAACTTAGAGACCGCACAAAGACTATATATATATATATATAGAGAGAGAGAGAGAGAGAGAGAGAGACAGACAGACAGACAGAGAGACAGAGACAGAGCTGAGAGAAAATCCAATTAGATTTCAATTGAAATCCAATTTTTCACCATATGTTCATTTAAGTTTTTTATTTTTGTGGTAAATAAATCAGGGGTGGAGTCGGGGGGGGGGGGGGGGGGGTCGAGGGGGGGCAGTCGCCCCCCTGGCCAGCTCAAAGAATACCTTTAGTTATTAAATATCCCTGCCTACCTTTTGTTTTTGAGTTTATTAAATGTTACTTTATTTCTTTGGTCTTAAAACAAAGCATAACTTCTAAGTGAAATTGAATGTTCAAATAATGTATAAACCACTATGAATGTTTAGACGCCCAACATACAAATTACCAATTCAAGCTTTATATCAAACAATGTATGTGCGGAAAATGATTATAAGCTTATACCAGAATTGACAAACAATCTAAACCAAATAAAATCACATCCACAGCAGAAATTAAATGGCAAAGATTAAGGGAAGAGAGATGCAAACACAAGGACAACACAACGATGTGTTATTGAAGAGGAAACCGAAGCCCTCGGCGTAAAACCTCTCCGCCGCCCTCCAAGCGGTCAATAATCCATTAGAAAATGAAGTTGGGATACATGAACAGCAATAGACCCTCCAAGCCTAATCTACCCAGTGTACCTAAGCCCTCCAAGCTTCTTGCTCCAACGAGGTTACGCCGAACCTTTGTCTTTTCTAGCTTACCAGATTCCGCTATAACCCATAACATCAACCAATAACCATTGGTCCCTTCTTAACTGCTTCCCAAAGCACCAAATAGCCTTCTCACAGATATGGGTATGGTGAGAAAAGGATTTGGGTAAGAACCTCTCAAGGATGTAACAATGGAGAGGATGAGAGTAGAGGAATTTGAAGAGTCTATATGTGAAGATTGTGGATGAATCAATCTTGTTTTTCTCTAGGGTTTCTCTCTCAAAATTCTCTCTAGAAGCTCTCTACATTTCGTGGGTATAAGGGGTATTTATACTTGGGTGAGAAAGGAATGCGAAGAGTCAGTTTTTCCCAAACAGGGTGGTCTAGTGGCTTGGCCTCGCGACTTGACTGAGTCGCGAGTTCAAGCCGTGAGATAACAGAATGGCCAGGCTGGACTTTTTGTCCTGTAGTGTTCCAGCTGGCGCGACTATTCATCTTCTCGCACGCTTCACTCATGTGCTGCATTTGGCGGCTTGCCAGTCGCGAATCACCCGCGAGTCTCAGCCGCGAGTCTTTGCATCCTTGCACAATCTTGAGCATTTCTTCACACTCTCACTCACTACCCTTACATGATTCCCACCTAAATACAGGGTTACTAACTGCTAAATTACAAGCAAATTTGGCATGGAATAAAGCCATAAAATGGTTGATTAAATTCAACCTTACAATCTCCCCATTTGGCTATTTCGTGACAAAACCCTACAACAAACTCTAGACTTAACGCGTGAGTTAGGAACAGTTGATCAAAACTCACTCACACCTAACTCTAGAATTTGTGAAGCTCTTGAACCATAAGAACAAGTATCTCCTGAAACACAACAACACAATATGATCATTGTATGCAGAAAATTTGTAATGCATATGGAGCAAGCACAATACGATCAAGCAGAATGGAAACAAGTAATAAACCAAGGCTTCACCAAAAACGAACAATCATTATAAAAAGTGATCACAATGCTCATTCACATATGGAATGAACATCCGGACATGCAAATGATACTTTGCAATTCATGCAAGCTAATTAGCTCAATTGCAAAGTATCATTTGCATGTCCAACACTCAACCAATGCAACAACACTAGAAAATTGCATTAAGGATATAGAATCCAACAAAGGGCACATGAGTGATGTACTTAAAGAAAATGCATGACATTTAACAACAAGTATTAAAGCTACAAAGCATGGGTACATAACCTTAAAAACTTACAAAAGCAACAAGTACAAACCAAAACACATACTAAATAACAACTTATGGATAAAAAAAATAATGTACTAAGAAGTTTAACCAAAGTATTAGAACCATATCCACACATTGTATCAAACCCATACTAAAAATAGTATTAAAAAAAATAAAACCATAACTAACACCATAATCATCAACAAAAAATAGAACTAAGGAATAAAGTAGATAAACACTATTTTTAAACATTGTTTTTGGCTGCTCCCCCTTAAAATGGGACTCCCCTTCAAGAGTTGCTTCTCAAAAATTCTCCCCTTTTTTGACCAGAATGGCCAAAAGGTCAATTCTGGGTGTTAAGGCTATCAAACTTGGCTAAAAGTACGTTGAGCTGATCTTGAATTGCTGCCATCCTGTCAGTATGCTCATTCTGGACCTCTCCGAGTCCATCAATCCTCTCCAGGATGATTTGAAACGCATCTGGAGGTACAGCTGATGAGGTTGAAGCCCTGCTCCTCTTGCCTCTACTTTTGGATGTGGACATCTGTCCTGCAGCCTCTGCTTCAGTTTCCATAGGATCACCTTCTCCTTGGTCACCCTCCTCTTCATCACCTTTTGCTCTGAAAAGTCTCATGAGAAGACTAGGAAAGATCAGCTTGGAACTGGAGGTGGTTCTAGTCTCATCCACAATTGTGTCAAATATGTGCGAGCTGATGTTAATAAAGGTTTTCTCCTTGAGCTCCATGAGGAAGATAGCTCTGGCATTAGTAAGTGTAGTTAGCTTCCTTATTGGATATAAGTTGAACATTATGATGGTGGTCAGACACCTCATGTCAGCAGGAAAGGCATTAATGTTGAGACATCTCCCCTCTTTAACACCACCAATCCGAGTCTGGATAGTGTCTATAAATAGCATCCTTTCTTTGTAATTGGTGAAATCATGATCCTCTAATCCCTCAAGCCCTAGAACCTCCTCAATATCATGTGCATCTATAGTGAACTCATGTCCTCTGATCCAGCAATTTAGCTCATCCTCCCTTATACTAACATTTGCATAGAATTCCCTTATTAAAGGCTCACACACTGCAGGTAGGTCACTCAGCAACTTATCCCATCCTTTGCCTTCAAAACATTCTGGAATGAAGGTATCCTTCAAGTCACTTAAGTCCACAAACCTTTCCTGGATAATTGTTCCCTTCATGAAAGAATCTTTGTAACTCTCAAAGTGTTGAACAAATCTAAACAGACTGTGGTCCACTTTCAATCTTTTATCAGCATTTTTAGCGGGAGTCTTCTTCTTTGTAGGTGTTGGAGCCATCTGTAAACAAGCAGAAGAGGCCACAATAGGAACATAACACAATAGGTGGAAATTCACATGTATTAGTAACACATTAGTTACATAGGGAGTAACTGAGAGTCAAGACAGCATATAGACGAAGGACAGTTGAGAACTAGATGAAAATAGTTCAAACAAAAACTAACAACTGAAATAAGTACAGTCTGTATTGATGCAGACTGCAACAGCCAGAAAACCTCTCTATTTGGACAGTGTAAACCACACTCATTGAAAAGTGGCATATGTCAATGAGACATAACTTAATGAATATGAAATGTTCAAGACAAACCCTTAAGACAGAACCAAACACACAATATGGCAACACAAAAAACAAATCAATATAACCCCAAAACTCAAAAACCTCAGTCAAACTAAAACAATCATACTCACATTCAGAGTAAATCACAGAGAACCCCAAACACATATATCTAATGGGTATGAAAAATTTCAAACAACATCGATCAGAACACAAACTAGTTCAATGAACCTTAATCATGATAACAAGCATATTCATCAATCTTGATGGAAATTTAGACCCCTTAAACAACCAAATTGCGTAGCCTAGATTAATTAGCCAAGTTGTTACTTAGTCAAATTATGCAATTCTAGGTTAAAGCAATCCAACAATCATATCAAGAATAATAATGCAGCGGAAAATAAATGAACACAAGATATGATCACCCAGGAAACCACACGGTAAAAACCTGGGGAGGATTTGACCTAGCTATCCTCAAGGTATAACAGAATTCACTATGAAAGAATTGAAGTTCTTACAGAAGGACTACAAGCTCCCCGCTCGACTTCCTAATGCTACCCACCAGTACGAACTTCCTGACACGACCACGCGCAGGCTCCGAATCCACGGACTACTTCTTTCTTGAATTCTTCAATCAGCTACAAGCTCCCCGCTTGCTTTTCTTTTAAGTTCCAATGGTTGCAACTAAGTTGATCATCAAGAGATTGACAACCCTAAGTTTATGTGAAGGAAAGCTCCTCGAAGATCTCACAAGAGATTCACACAAACAGAAAATATGAGCAACATAACAATATGGACAACCTCAAAAACGTGGCTAGGGTTTTGTTTATATACCTAGGGTAAAAACATAAAACCCTAAACGTTTAATGAAGTAGGGCTGAGTTGGAAATTCTGCAGAAAATTTAACCTGTGCGATTTTCGATAGATCGAGTCTATTCTTCGATCGATCGAGCCAGGCCAAAAGTCCCAAGTACTTCTGCAGCCACTCGATTCCAACTGTACAATAATAAACCAACTTTGAGCAAGCCTAAACAAGACTAAATACAATGTTTTGATCATGGTTTGCCAACATTACAAATTAGAGTTCTAAATACATAAAATCCTAAGACCTTAGAACCTAACAAATCTAATACTAAAAACAACCAGCCCCAACCAATCAAACCCAACATTTTAAGCACACCCATGTTCGAACATGGCAAACCACACATATCTCAAGCGAAAACCACAACACACAGATCCAAAAAAATAAGGTTATAATTATGAAGAACTGAAAGAAAATGAGAAAAACCCATACCTTTTTCTTGAAGATTTGTGGTTGAAAAGACGCAAAGATGGAGGTTTTTGAGAGAGACACGGTGAGTTTGAGAGAGGGTTGAAATGGAGAAGACAATGAACAGTCACAAAAATTCAAGAGAAAAACTGAAAAATTTTAAAAAACTACTTTTAAAACGCAAAACACGCGTTTTTCACAATTGGGTCAAGTCGTGTGCAACTCGCCAGGGCCAGCGCTAGAACACTTAAAACAAAGATTTTGAAAACATTTTCTAAGTGTTTTTCGCGACTGGAAGGTCTACCCGCGAGAAAGTCGCGAGGTAAGCCATGAAAATCTCTGTGTACCTCTCGCGACTGAACCTTCCACCCACGAACAAGTCGCCACAGTGAGCCGCGAGAAACATAAAATCCCAAATTTATAAAATATTCTAAGTATTTTTCGTGACTGGGACATTGACCCGCCAGTGAGCCGCGAAAAATCTCTGTATGGGCTCGCGACTAGACCAACCCGCAACTGAGTCGCCAAAACAGGACACCACTGTTTTTGAATTTTTGAAACTTTTTGTAAAAACAAAGTACTTTCCAAAAACAAACTAAAAGACTCAAAAATCTTTTTGTGTTTGATCAACAAAGATTGAGCATGTAAAAACACATTTAATCAAGTACAATCACACAAATGAATATGGCATTCATTGAACATAGACATGTGTGATGTGTGTGGATATCAGAAATGAGATAGTCCTTAGTCTAATGTGAAGCTTCAATGATCAATTCAATCAAGACACACACAACTATGACCTCCCACATGAATTTGAGTACAATATCTTTGAAACTTTTCATTTGGCTCCATGTTCAACATATCATTTGATCTTTTTGAATCAATACATCTAATTGTGAGATCGATGCTAAAAATTTTTGATTTTCACTTTGATGAGTTAGCCTTTGGCTTTTTGGGCATCATATAATTTATTTTTGGTCGCTTTCACTTTTTTCTAATCAAATACTAGTATGTGCGACAGGCTTTTGCAGCTCAATATCTCTTTTCATTTGAAGATTTACATTTGGTGAGCTCTTTAAGTAAAAGCAATAAAATAAAATAGTGGGAAGATATATAGGCACAAGTCTATGCATGTCTCAAGATCAACAAAACCATTCACTAATCATTCATGACAAGGTTGAAG
This sequence comes from Quercus aquifolioides, assembly GCA_019022515.1. Taxonomy (NCBI): domain Eukaryota; kingdom Viridiplantae; phylum Streptophyta; class Magnoliopsida; order Fagales; family Fagaceae; genus Quercus; species Quercus aquifolioides. The sequence continues at coordinate 46,993 of JAFHAW010000201.1, forward strand.
ATCTATTTACAACAGTCACATAGATTTTAAGATTTCTCTCACAATGATATGAGTGCATAGGAAACCAGCTAAGCTCGTAGATGCACAAAGCCATTAGTACAAACGTACAAGGCAAAACATGTTTTGAGACAAAACTCAACAAAGTCGATCAAACTTTTTGGATTTTCTAATTTTTTTGTGTTTTTGGATTTTTGACATAAAAGCAAGAAAAGATTGATCAGAAAGAAATGAAAAAAATAAAATTAAAAGGAAACAAGTAAACAACCAAACACTTTCCAACACAAACAACCAAAAAGCACACAACCAAGCATATACACAAAGCATAGAAAGAATTAATGCATGGACATGTTGTAATGCTTATGCATGAGTACCCCTCTTCACCCACACGTCACATGCGTTTAGGGTGATATCCCTATAGGATTAGGTACGAGAGTTAGGACTTTCAAACCTTCTAGTGAAGCTTTCTAAGCAGGTGGTGACTGCACCGATCATCTTCATCACGTCCATCACACCGGGATCACCATTTCGACCTCTTGATAACTCAATAGCTCAAGTCCTCTTGTCATTTCTTGGTCCTCTTGACCTTTGATCATTAGCATTCTTCAATGCTCTAAGCTTATGACAATTCAGTTTGGTGTGTCCCTGAAGTCTACAATGATGGCAAAAGTGGTTTGTTCTTGGACCTCTTTGTGATCTTGGAAGAGATTTCCCTCTAGCTTCAAGTTTGATCACTGATTGATTACGGGGCTTGTTCAACACCCTTTGATCAGCCACGTTCTTCCTCTTTTCATTCCTTACTATCTTAGGTGTAGAGGCAGCAATAACAAGTTCTTTGGCTTGCACAAACTTCACTTCTTTTGTGATTTTGACTGCTGAACTACTTTCTCCAGTATATCCTAACCCAGATTTTTCTGAAAATTGTTTTTGAGAGGAAATGACATCATCTAGTTTCTTGGTGGAGACCCTCTCTACCTTGGCATTTGCTTGAACTACCTCAAGCTCAAGAAACTTTATCTTTGAATAGGCTTCTGTCAGCTCTCCATTAAGCATCTCTATCTCACACTTTGCCTCCTTATGTCACACTAGTAGACTTCTATAGTCCTTCTCTGCCTTCTTCATCTTTTTCATAGCTGCCTTGACCACACATGCATATTCTCTTGATTTCTCAAGGAGTGAATTGAAGTTTTCTTGAAGACCCCCTGAGTTCTCATCTTCTTCACCATCTGATTCTTCGACAATTCCCATTGATTCATCATCACTATACTCCCCAAACTCTTGTATAAGCAAATTCAAGTCCTCCAAAGACTCAACATGAGCAATGGTCATAAAAGCGGAGTAATTCCCTTCTCTGTCACAGCTTTCCTCAGAATCAAAATTTGATGAATTTGAGTCACTAAGAGTTGTGGTATATGCCTTGCCCTTTGATTTCAAATAATTGGGACATTCTTTCTTGAAGTGTCCATACCCGTTGCACTCGAAGCAAGTGATTCCTTGTGTAGATTGGGATTCCTTTCCATCTTTCTTTTTGAATTCCTTTTTCTCCCTTCCTGAACTTTGGAATTTCCCTTTATCACCAAATTTACCATTGTTCTTGAATTTCAAGAATTTTCGAAAATTTTTCACAAGGTATGCAATGAATGTTCAATATGTGTGTAAAACACCCTTGAACGTTTAGACACCAAATTACAAATTACCAATTCAAGTTTATTATAAAACAATTAATGTGCGGAACATGAACATAAACCAAACACAGAATTGATAAACAATCTAAGCCAATTATAATCACATCCACAACAGAAAATAAATGGCAAAGATAAAGGAATAGAGATGCAAACACAAGGACAACATGCGATGTGTTATCAAAGAGGAAACCGAAGCCCTCGGCGTAAAACCTCTCCGCCGCCCTCCAAGCAGTCAATAATCCACTAGAAAATGTAGTTGGGATACATGAACAGCAATAGACCCTCCAAGCATAATCTACCCAGGTACCTAAGCCCTCCAAGCTTCTTGCCCCAACGAGGTTGCGCCGAACCTTTTTCTTCTCTAGCTTACCGAATTTCGCTAAAACCCATAGCATCAACTAATAACCATTGGTTCCTTCCAAACTACTTCCCTTAGCACCAAAAGACCTTCTCACAGACGTGGGTGTGATGAGAAAAGGATTTGGTCAAGAACCTCTCAAGGATGTATCAATGGAGAGGAAGAGAGTAGAGGAATTTGAAGAGTCTTTTAATGAAGATTGGGGATGAGACAATCTTGTTTTTCTCTAGGGTTTCTCTCTCAAAATTCTATCTGGAAGCTCTCTACATTTCGTGGGTATAAGGGTCTATATATAGTGGTGTGTGTTTGGAATACAAAGAGACAGTTTTTGCCAAACAGGGTAAGATGGCGGCTTGGCCTCGCGACTGGTCTAAGTCGCGAGTTCAAGTCACGAGCTAATGGCCTGGCCAGCCTGAGACTTTTGTCCTTTAGTGTGATAGCTGGCGTGACCCTTCACCTCCCCGCATACTTCTCACGTGTGCAGTAGTTGGCAGCTTGCAAGTCGCGAGTGAGCCGCGAGTCCTAGCCACGAGTCCCTACTTCTTTGCACATTGTTGAGCAATTCTTCACACTCTCTCACACACTACCCTTACATGAATCCTACCTAAATACAGGGTTACGAAGTGCTAAATTACAAGCAAATTGGCACGGAATAAAGCCAGCAAAATGGTTGATAAAATTCAACCTTACAATCTCCCCCTTTGGCTATTCCGTGACAAAACCCTATAACAAACTCTAGATTTAACGCGTGAGTTGGGAACAGTTGGAAAACTCACTCACACCTAACTCTAGAATCTATGTAGCTCTTGAACCATAAGAACAAGTATCTCCTGAAACATAACAACACAATAAGTTCATTGTATGTAGAAAACTTGTAATGCATATGGAGCAAGGACCATGCGATCAGACAAAATGGAATATAGCAATAAACCATGGCAAGACCAAAACAGGTAATCACTACATACAAGTGATCACAATGCTCATTCACACTTGGAATGAACATCCAGACATTCAAGCTGATAAACACAAGGCAAATCACTTGAATGACCAACACTCAACCAATGCACAGTACATGAAGTATATGCATCTAGGAATAAAATCCTACAAGGGCGCAAGAGTGAGAGTACTTAAAGAAAATGCATAACATTTAGCAGCAAGTACTTAAAACCTTAAAAGTTTACAAAAGCAACAGGTATAAAACATAAACAAGAACCTTAAAAACCTACAAAGGTACCAGGTACAAACAATAAACACATAAAGTAAAATATGCTGAATAACATCATATTATATACTGAATAACTACCACCAAAGATTCAAAACTATCCAAGAGTTATGAGTTTTAGCTAAAAAAAATAACCAAAACTAGTGTATCAAACCAATAATAACAGCAGTTAACCAAAACACAGTATAAAAGCTATAAACATAACAGCATATGATAATGAAATCCCCCCCTCAAAACAAGCACTCCTAATAAAGCTTAAGTAATAAAATAATGAATTTTAGGGAGTACAAGTTGAAGGATCTAAAGGCCATGGCGATGTACAAGTCAAAGGAGCAAGAGCTTCAAATGAAAATTTTGGGAAAAAAAAGTTTATGCGTGTGAGAAATTTTGTGTGAAGGATAAAAAAATATTGGGAAAATTTAACTTTTTGGATAAAAAAAATGTTTTGTCTAATAACTATTGCAATGGGTTATAAAAATATTGCTATAGCCTAGTAAAAAGTTCATGTCAACATTTAAATAAATAATAGATCACATAAAAATTAAAAAAAAAAATTCAATTTCTAAAATTTTTAAAAATAAAATAAGATAATTAAATTGATTTTTTTTTATTCCTTTCATTATTATTAATTTTTTGGAAGAACATGTTTATGTTCTTTGTGTTCTTCCCAAAATATAACTCATATTCTTAGATCAATAGCAATCAACGGTTGGATTTAGAGAAAGGCGCGGTCAAAGTTTAGTCAAAGTTGGTCAAACTCGGTCAAACTTAATAGATGGTCCCAAGACCACTGGACTTGGTGAAATTCATATTCAAATCTTGATCAATAGGATTGAAGAGTATGGTGACATACTGGTGTTGGTGAAATTTGAGACCAATTGGATAGTCAGATTGAGTAAACATAACCATACAGGTACATAGCACATATCTATCATGCGCCATACTTAGATTTGAAATCTAACCGTTAGATTTGAAGAGTATAATAAAAGGTTAATTCTACTAAATCATGATCACAATCAAACGATTGGATTTAGACAAATGCGTAGTCAAAGTTTAGTCAAAGTCGGTCAAACTCGATCAAACTTAATAGATGGTCCCGATACCATTGGATTTGGTGAAATTCATATTCAAATCTTGATCATTAGGATTGAAAAGTATGGTGACATATTGATGTTGGTAAAATTTGAGACCAATTGGATGGTCAATTTGAGAGAATATATATAGCCATATAGGTACACAACACATGTCCATCACGTGTCATTCTTAGATTTGAAATCTAACCGTTGGATTTGAAGAGTGTAATGAAATGTTCATTCTGGTAAATTATGGTCACAATTAAACAGTTGGATTTAGAGAAAGGCGTGGTCAAAGTTTAGTCAAAGTTGGTCAAACCCGATCAAACTTAATAGATGGTCCCAATACTACTGGATTTGGTGAAATTCATATTCAAATCTTGATCATTAGGATTGAAGAGTATGGTGACTTATTGGTGTTGGTAAAATTTGAGACCAATTGGATGGTCAGAATTCACATCGAATTAAGAAATATAGGGTTGGGTTCAAGTTACACTTGATGTAACTCTAAAAAATGTTATACTACCCAATAACTTATTATTGAATTTATATTTTAAAAATCTAACCGTTGGATTACATGTTCTATATGTTCTTCACATGTATGTCAATTTCATTGCCAATCAAATGTAATTTTGTTAGGTTCTAAAGATTTAGGAATTTATGTATTTAGAACTCTAATGTGTAATGTTGGCAAACCATGATCAAAATATTATGTTTAGTCTTGTTTAACCTTGCTCAAAGTTGTGTTTTTCATGTAAAGTTGGAATCGAAAGGTTGTAGATGCATTGATGCATTTCGGCTTGGCTCGATCGATCGAAAGAAAGACTCGATCGATCGAATCTCGGGCAGAATGTTTTTCTGTAGATTTTTCCAACTCAGCCCTATCTCATTAAACGTTTAGGGTTTTATATTTTTGCCCTAGGTATATAAGGCAAAACTCTAGCCACGTTTTTTAGAGTTGCTCTGGTTGTATTGTTGCTCATACATTGCGGTTTGTGTGAATCTCTTGTGAGATCATTGAGGAGCTTTCCTTCACATAAACTTAGGGTTTTCAAGGTAGAGATAATATCAACATCTTGATGATCAACTCGGTTGCTGCCATTAGAGCTTAAAGAATAACAAGCGTGGGTGCTTGTAGCTGATTGGAGAATCCAAGAAAGAAGGAGTCTGTGGATTCGGAGCTTGCACGTGGTCGTGTCAGTAAGTTCTACTGGTGGGTAGCATTAGGAAGTCAAGCGGGGAGCTTGTAAGTCCTTTTGTATGAACTTCGATTCTTTCATATAGTGGATTCAGGTTTACCTTGAGGATAGCTAGGTCAAATCATCCCCAGGTTTTTATCGTGTGGTTTCTTGGGTGATCATATCATTGTGTTATTTACTTTTCCGCTGCTTTATATTCTTGATATGATTGTATGTTTGTGATAACCTAGAATTGCATAATTTGACTAAGTTAATCACTTGGCTAATTAACTAGGTTAATTTGGTTGGTTTAAGGGGTCTAAAACCATTCAAGTGGTATTAGAGCAGGTAGCTCTCTTGTTTGAAATTTTTTGATCTTTGAGCTGATCCTTGACCCCTGTTGTTATGGAACATGGACACTCTCTTGTTGTTCCTCCTCACTTTGATGGGAATAACTATGCTTATTAGAAAGTAAGGATGAAAGCATTCCTGAAATCTATTGATGAGAGGGTTTGGAATTCTGTTGAGTACGGATGGGAGAAGCCCACTACTCCTATGAGTGAGTAGCAAACTTCTCAAAAAGAAGCAGCTGGTTTCAATAGCAAAGCTATGAATGCCATCTTTAATGCTGTTTCTATGGAGGAGTTTAAGAGAATCTCAAATGTTGAGGTTGCTCATACTGCTTGGAAAATCCTCCAGATTGTGCATGAAGGCACAAAGGTAGTTAAGATCAATAAATTGCAACAATTAACTTCTAGATTTGAAAGCATTAGAATGTCTGATGATGAATCTTTTGATGAATTCTATGCTAAATTGAATGATATTGTTAATTCTGCATTTAATTTGGGTTAAATCTATGATCAACCTAAAATTGTTAGGAAGATTCTTAGATCTTTAACTGAAGACTTTAGACCCAAAGTGACTGTCATTACTGAGAGCAAGGATGTGGACTCCATCTCTGTTGATGAGCTTGTAGGATCTCTTCAGTCCTATGAGTCTGACCTACCCAAAGCAAACAAATCCAAATTAATGGCTCTTAATCTGTTGATGATGTTGATGTTGGTGGATTTGATGATGAGCTCTCTGCTACAAAGATTGCGTACCTTGCTGAGAACTTTAGAAACTTTCTTAGGAATAACAACAGAAAGGCAAGAGGTACAAACACTTCTGAACCTAGAAACTTTAGGAAGAATGATCCCATTAAGGTTAATAACTTTGAAAAACCTAGAGAAAAAGTTGGTCAATCTTCAAATAATTCCTTGGGTGCTCAGTGTTTTGGATGTCAAGGGTATGGTCATGTTAAATCTGAATGTCCTACATTCTTGAGGTCTAAGGGTAAAGCTATGGCTGTAACCCTTAGTGATAATGAGGTTTCTGATGATGAGTCTGGATGTGACGAGGATGGAAACTTCATTGCTTTCACTGCTACTGCTGTAGTCAATGAAAGTATATTTGTTGAAGAGAACCCTTCTGATGGGGAACTCTCTGAGGATGCAGATCTTCAAGAGGCCTATAATAAACTTTGCAAAGTTGCTGCAAAGGATGCTATGAATGTTGAACTTGGCCTGAAGAAAATAGAATCTCTTAAGCTTGAAAAGAAGAATTTGCTTGTTAAATTGTTTGATGCTAATGATCTTTTGAACCATGTGAAATCTGAGCATATGCTCTTGCTTGATAAAGTTAAAACTTTGGAACATGATTTATCTGTTGCTAGATCTGCTAGTTCTAAACTTGATCAAATGTTGAATGTTCAAAAGTATCCTTCTGACAAATCTGGTTTAGGTTATGTTGAAAGCATCACTGTATCTGCACCACATTCTACGAACTTTGTTCCTTGATCTTCTTCTGAATCTTTCAGTCAGTGAGGTTGTGAGTGAAATTGTCAAACCCCCTGTGAGTGAGGTTGTCAAATCTGTGGAAGTTTCACCCCTTAGGAAGATTAGGGTTGATCTAGGAGAGTCTAAACCTAAGGATTCTACCCTTTCTAAGGACAAGATGTATGGTAAACCTGCTTGGGTTTGTCATTTTTGTGGAAAGTCTGGACACATTCGTCCTAACTGTTACAAGCTTCAAGCTGCTAAGAGAGCAAACAAACCAAAAGTGTCCGTGCCTCAAGTACAAGATCCTATGGCACTCATTGGTGAATTGGTAAAGGCGTCGAACCTTTATTCCAATCTTGGAGTTGGAAATCACTTGAATGTGAATAAGAACTCCAATGCTCATGGTGCATCTAAAAGGTTTTGGATGCAAAAGACTCGATCTAATTAAGTCTTTTTGACATGGTCCTTGTGCTTCATTGCTCATTTCTCTGTGACCATTGTTCTGTGGTGTTTGTGTTTTTGTTTTTTTTTCTAGGACTTGCATTGCATTACATTCATGCATTTCATTCTAGGATTGATTTGTTTTCTCTTTAAAAAAAAGGGGAAAAGCAAATTGTGTTTGGCACAATTTTTCTTGGTCTTTGAAAATAAGGTTGGTCAATTTATTTAAACATAACATGTCTTGTGTACCTTGTTTAGCTTTGATGAACTTATTTATTGCACTTTACTAGTTGAAGCTTTGCAGTGTATGTTGTGTGGGAAAGATATTTATGGTGTTTATCACTTTGTCTTAATCTTGATGTCACAAGTTATTTGATTGTCGGATTTGATCTTTTTGAGAAAGGCATAAATAACCATCTCACCACTGTTCACTAGCCAATAATGAACACCTTAGTGCATATTATAAGATTTTGTGCTCGAGAAAGTGTAGCACATGCACAAAAAAAACATAAGGTGTACTATTAGGCTTGATGTTCAATTGCTTAATACTTAAAATTGGTGTGTACTATTAGGCTTGATGTCAATTCACATAATTAAAACAAGTGTGTACTATTAGGCTTGATGACAATTCACATAATTATTGAGGCAAAATTCAAGAAACTTACATGATTGCAAGTTTATGTTATAGGAGATGTGAGAGTTATATGATGTAACTCTTTTGGTGATAGTCTCTTTTAAATTCTGTGTGATGAATTTTGTAGACTTTGTGATTGATTTCTATTCACATATCACCTCATATGTATCTCAAACTTTTACTAGTTGCACACACTACACAAGTTACTCTTTGCTAAACACTGTACATGTTATTGTGTGTGTTTTTAGTCTGACCAACCAAGTTTGAAAATACCTTGAGTATTATGCAAAACATTTTTTTTTATTGAGAACTTAAAGGGAGAATGGCTGAAACTTTCTTTGGAGAAACTGGGATAAAAACTTGGGTTTTTGAAAAGGCATTCCATCTCATACTCATGCATTTTGTTCATCAATCTCAATGCTTTGAGGAGTTGTTTTCAAAAATTGGTTGTTGTTTTTCAAAACTGTAATTTTTCTCAAAATGTTGTGAGCTGCTGCCTGTTTTGATCGATCCAACCTATTTTTCGATCGATCGAAAATACTTAAAATTCTTTTAGAAATCTCGGATTGATTCGATCGATCGAATGTAATTTTCGATCAATCGAATATCGTGAATACAGTTTTTTAAAACTCAGATCTGACTTTTTCAAAGTCACTTTTCAAAAGTTTTTCAAAACTTTCTCTTCTCTCTCCGACTTGGCAAGGCTCTACAGCGATTTTTTGTCGTTTTCTTCCAAATTTTTTGCAAGGTTTCTCTTTCCTCAAGCCAGTATGTCTATTTTGCCCTTCCTTTTGCTTTTATTTTCACTTTTCATACATTTTTCATGCATTTAAATTTGGGATTTTCGGACCTATTCTTTTTGGGGATTTGCATGATTCAAGCCTTGTTAAGTTAAATTGATCATTGGGTTTTTGTTGGAACATGATATAAACTTGTTGTTGATGGTTTAATTTGATCAATTTGGTGAATTGTGAAAAATTGAAAATTCTAGGGTTTGAGATTGATCCGATTTGGGGATTTTGTTCAATTGGGTTAAATTGATAAAATTGGCTTGTTGTTTTGCTAAAATTGGTCATTCTAAACTGTTTTCAACACTGTGTGATGATCAATTCAGCAATTTGTTTCAAAACATTCAAGTGGTTTTTCAAATTTTTGGGGTTTTTGGTAGAAACTCTATGCTCAAGTCAATTTTGTGCAATTAAACTTAAATTGAACTTCTTTTAACTGCATTAGAACATGCATCATGTCATTAATACTGTTCATGCATCATATAGACTTTTATTCTGTTTTTCTTGTGCTAACTTGCAGTCTGCCCTTGGGTTTTTGTTGTGTTTTGTTTTTGGTTTTTGTTCTATTGATTCTTTCTCTGTGTCTCTGTCATTTCCTTAGCATCATGCCTAGGAAAACTAGAGCTCGTAGGTCTGTCCCCACACCTACTCCTTCCCCTCCTCCCTTTAATCGAGAGAAGTTTCCTAGTGAGAAAAACCAAGAGATTTATGATAAGCTAAACCTTAGGAGGAAGATTTGGTCTGAGCGTTCTGTCATTCTAGATGATCTTGATCCTACCATTAGGGCAAATTTTGAGCGTAGGGGCTGGTTACCCTTGGTGGATATTTCTGATCTTCCTCCACCTGTTATCCTGATTAGAGAGTTCTTCTCGAACATCTCTATCCGCGTCTATGATTCCAACACTTTAGTAAAGAGTTGGATATGAGGCGTAGAGTACACCATTACTCCTACGATAGTAGCTGATGCTTTAGGGGTACCCTTGGTCCAGCACCCAGCCTACCCGTATGATGAGCCTCCTTTGTTGAGTGATGTCATGTCTTACATCACTGGGTCTTCTATCCAGTAGGGTTCTAATCCTAGGATCACCACTGCTGAGCTATCTGAGTTACATTATCTTTTCTTTAGGATAGCTTGTCATTCTTTTTAGCCCATTTCTCATCTTCACACCATTCCTTTCGAGCGGTGTGTATTTTTGTATGCTCTTGTCACTGATGCTCCTATCAGTTTTCCCCATTTGTTTCTTCGTTCTTTGAACGAAGTTTATAGGAGTTCATCTTCGTCTCATGCTCTTGTTCATCCTATTTTTATTCATAGGATTTTGCTTTATCTAGGTCTAGATGATTTCCTTTCCTCTGAGCCTATTCATGTTATTGCTCCTATAGGTGCGTCTTTTCTTAGACAGAGGGCTGCTCACCTTCGAGTTGGCTCTAAACACCCTAGGTCTGAGCCTTCTGGTACCGCACCTCCTCTCTCTTCTTCTACAGGTCCTGTTGGTGAGGCTGTTCCTGATCCTGTTGATGCTGCTGCTGCTGCTGTTGTTCCTCCACCTCCATCGGATGACTTTGATATACGTTGTACATTGGAGACTATCATGACTGTTCAGGCGGCTCATCGTCAGCTTTTGGTGGACTTATTTGACGAGATCCGTGCATTGCGAGCTGATCTAGTGCATTTGCGTTCATCCTCACCACCTCCTTTTGATGATGGCTTGTGATTACTCTTTGGCATTCCGTCACAAAAAGGGGGAGTAGAGTTTTGTAGAGGAGTTTTGTAGTTAGGGAGTGATTTTTTTTTGTTTTTTTTTGTTTTTGTTTTGAGGAGCTAGTGGAGATGTTAGATTGTATCTAGGCGCTTCACTTTGTATATCATTTTTGGGGCTATTCATGTTAGGGGGAGTTACACTGTTTTTGATATACATGATTCTTGTATCTTGTGATTCACTGCTTATTGATTTATATTTATGAGATTATTCATTGATATTTGTCTTTATTATGTGTTGTGTGAATCATACAAGAATATTATACCTGTTTATTTACTGTTTTCTGTCACACATGCGTTTATGCGTTTGTTGAGTGTTTCAGGAATACACAGGTTGATTCAATTGAGCTGCTGTCTACACTTGCAACTGATGGATAGTAGTTAGGATTGAATTTTAGTGTTTATGAGCATTATTTATGTAAAGGGCTTTTACTTGTAAACTTTGAGCTTTGTGTTTGTGTTTTGTCACGGATTGCCAAAGGGGGAGTTTGTTAGGTTCTAAAGATTTAGGAATTTATGTATTTAGAACTCTAATGTGTAATGTTGGCAAACCATGATCAAAACATTATGTTTAGTCTTGTTTAGGCTTGCTCAAAGTTGTGTCTTTCATGTAAAGTTGGAATCGAGAGGCTGTAGATGCATTGGTGCATTTCGACCTGGCTCGATCGATCGATCGAATCTCGAGCAGAATGCCTTTTCTGCAGATTTTTCCAACTCAGCCCTACCTCATTAAACGTTTAGGGTTTTATATTTTTGCCATAGGTATATAAGGCAAAACTCTAGACACGTTTTTTAGAGTTACTCTGATTGTATTGTTGCTCATACATTGCGGCTTGTGTGAATCTCTTGTGAGATCATTGAGGAGCTTTCCTTCACATAAACTTAGGGTTTTCAAGGTAGAGATAATATCAACATCTTGATGATCAACTCGATTGCTGCCATTGGAGCTTAAAGAATAACAAGTGTGGGTACTTGTAGCTGATTGGAGAACCCAAGAAAGAAGAGTCCGTGGATTCGGAGCTTGCACGTGGTCGTGTCAGTAAGTTTTACTGGTGGGTAGCATTAGGAAGTCAAGCGGGGAGCTTGTAAGTCCTTTTGTATGAACTTCGATTCTTTCGCATAGTGGATTCAGGTTTACCTTGAGGATAGGTAGGTCAAATCTCCCCAAGTTTTTACCGTGTGGTTTCCTAGGTGATCATATCATTGTGTTATTTACTTTTCCGCTGCTTTATATTCTTGATATGATTGTATGTTTGTGATAACATAGAATTGCATAATTTGACTAAGTTAATCACTTGGCTAATTAATAGGTTAATTTGATTGGTTTAAGGGGTCTAAAACCGTTCAAATTTACCATTTGATATTTAAACTAATCTTTTATGCATTATTTTAAACTACAAAAACTTGAATTTAGACAATTGATTAATGACGTGGCTATTAATCGTTGATCACTTTGAAATTTTGTAAGCATGAAAAATATATGAAGATAATATAATTTAACGGTTGATTTGTTAAAATTCATATCGAATTAAGAAATATAGGGCTGGGTTCAAATTATACCTGATGTAATTCAAAAAAAATGTTACACCACCCAATAACTTATTATTGAATTCATATTTTGGAAATCCAATCATTGGATTACATGTTCTATATGTTCTTAACATGCATGTCAATTTTCATGCCAATCAAATATAATTTACCATTTGTTCTATAAACTCATCTTTCATGCATTATTTTAAACTACAAAAACTTGAATTTAGACAATTGATTGATGACATGCCTATTAATCTTTGATCACCTTGAATTTTTTTAACCATGAAAAATGTATGAAGATAATGTAATCTAACGGTAAATTTGTCAAAATTCACATTGAATTAAGAAATATAGGGTTAGGTTCAAGTTACACCTGACTTAACTCTAAAAACTGTTACACCACCCAATAACTTATTATTGAATTCATATTTTGAAAATCCAACCGTTGGATTACATGTTCTATATAGTCTTAACATGCATGCCAATTTTCATGTCAATCGGATATAATTTACTATTTGATCTATAAACTTATATTTTATGCATTATTTTAAACTACTAAAACTTGAATTTAGACAATTGATTGATGACATGGCTATTAATCTTTTATCACCTTGAAATTTTGTAAGTATAAAAAATATATGAAGATAATGTAATCTGATGGTAGATTTGTCAAAATTCATATTGAATTAAGAAATATGAGGTTGGGTTCGAGTTACACGTGATGTAACTCTAAAAAATGTTACACTCCCCCCCCCCCCCAAAAATTATTATTGAATTCATATTTTGAAAATCCAACCGTTAGATTACATGTTCTATATGGTCTTAAAATACATGCCAATTTTCATGCCAATCGGATGTAATTTACCATTTGATCTATAAACTCATCTTTTATGCATTATTTAAAACTACTAAAACTTGAATCTAGACAATTGATTGATGATATGACTATTAATATTTGATTATCTTGAAATTTTGTAAGCATGAAAAATATATGAAGATAATATAATCTCATGGTAGATTTGTCAAAATTCACATTGAATTAAGAAATATAGGGTTGGGTTCAAGTTACACCTAATGTAATTTTAAAAAATGTTACACCACCCAATAACTTATTATTAAATTTATATTTTGAAAATCCAATTGTTGGATTACATGCTCTATATGTTCTTAACATGCATGCCAATTTTCATGCCAATCAAATGTAATTTACCGTTTGATCTATAAACTCATCTTTTATGCATTATTTTAAACTATAAAAGTTTGAATTTAAACATATGATTGATGACATGACAATTAATATTTGATCACCTTGAAATTTTATAAATATGAAAAATATATGAAGATAATGTAATCTAACGGTGGATTTATCAAAATTCACATCGAATTAAGAAATATAGAGTTTGGGTTCAAGTTACACATGATGTAACTTTAAAAAATGATACATCACCCAATAACTTATTATTGAATTCATATTTTGAAAATCCAACCATTGGATTACATGTTCTATATGTTCTTAACATGCATGCCAATTTTCATGCTAATCGGATGTAATTTACCATTTGATCTATAAACTCATCTTTTATGCATTATTTTAATTAGAAGAAATTTTTATTCACTTTTGTGAGAGAGAGAGAGAGAGAGAGTACAAAAGGCTAAAATTCTTGAATTTTAGACTACCATTTTGAAGTTGAAAGTACTATCATTTTTTTATGGGTACAATTGTTTAGAAAATAAGGACAGATCTTTCTTATATAAGATGTATATAAAATGTTTTTTTTAGACTGTAAACAAAAGGTTCATCTAAAGAATACAAAGTGTTATATGTTTATAAGTTTCTTTTTATTTTTCTTTGAATAGAATAACTTTTATCTCAAAAAAAAAAAAGAATATTTTAATGATTTTTTGCGAAGGTCAATCGTGGCCCTTGCAAATAATTTAGTATTAGTAAGGGCATATTTTTAACTCACACAAAAAATAAACTTTTTGCAAGGAATTTTTATTGTCCCTTTGAAATAATTTGGTGGGAACATTTCCCTCCAAAATTTTTGACATTTTAATGATTATTTGTGAAGGTCGATCCTAACCCTCGCAAATAATTTAGTATTAGTGACGGCTTTTTTTTAACCATAACAAATAATACACTTTTTGCGAGAGATTTTTAATTGTCCCTCGCAAATAATATGGAGGGAAAATTTCCCTCAAAAATATTAATATTTGTGACGGTTATAACAGATAATTGCGACAGCTTTTTTTGTTGGTCACAAATATTTCACATTTTACCAAGTATTTGTGAGGGCTTTATTTTGTCATCACAAATAAGATTTTTTGAGAGGGCTTTTTGGGTCCATCAAAAATTCTTGGCCGCTAATAGGCATTTTTTTTTTTTGTAGTGCCCCCTCAAGTGTAACCCAAAAATTCTCCCCCTTTTTGACCGGAATGGCCAAAGGGTCACTGCTCCTGGTTGGTGTGGATACTGTCAAACTTAGCTAAAAGTACATCAAGTTGATCCTACATTGCTATCATCCTTTCAGTATGCTGATTTTGAACCTCTCTGAGTCCATTAAGCCTCTCCAGGATGATCTGAAATGTACCAGGAGGTACAGTTGTTGAAGTAGAAGCCCTGCTCCTCTTGGCTCTGCTTCTGGATGTGGAAGTCTGTCCTGCAGCCTCTGATTCAGTTTCCATAGGATCACCTTCTCCTTGGTCACCCTCCTCTTCATCTCCTGGAAGACGAACTTGTATCCATGTGAGGGTGAATTTGTTTATGGTTGATAGAGGAGTCATTGGACTGATATCTTGAGGGATCTCAACACCTTTTAATCTGAGAAGCCTCATAATAAGACTGGGAAAGATAAGGTTTTCTCCTTAAGTTCCATGAGGAAGATAGCTCTGGCATTTGTCAGTGTAGTCATCTTCCTTATCGGATACTGGTTGTACATCATTAGGGTGGTCAGACACCTCATGTCAGTAGGAAAAGCATTAGTGTTGAGACATCTGTTTTCTTTAACACCACCAATCCAAGCCTGGACAGTGTCTAAAGATAGCATCCTGTCTTTGTAGTTAATGAAGTTAGAGTCCTATAATTCTTCAAGACCTAGCACCTCATCAATGTCATGTGCATCGATGGTGAATTCCTTTCTTCTCACCCAACAACTCAACTCCTCCTCCCTTATCACAACATTTGCATAGAATTCTCTGATTAGAGGCTCACAGAAAGGAGGTAGGTCACTCAACAATCTTTCCCAACCTCTACCCTCAAAACAATTAGGAATGAAGGTGTCCTTCAAATCCATTAAATCAACAAATCTCTCCTGAATGATGGCTCCCTTCAGAAATAGTCCCTGTATCTCTCAAAGTGATGAACCGACCTAAATAGGTTAGGGTCCATTTTCAGCCTTTTATCAGATTTCTTAGCAGGAATCTTCTTCTTTGAGGAGATAGGGCTATCTGTAAACAAACAAAAAAGGCCACAACAAGACATTGCACAATGGATGAAATTCAAAACATTAGCAACAGTTTAAACAGCTCAGAGTTCTTTAGAGCACAAACCCAACCACATTTTTCAACAAGTAATAATCAGATGAACAGAAGCAGTGAAAACCAGATTACCCAAAGCAAGACATATGGCAATAAGATATGACATCATGAGAATGAGATGATCAAACCAACTCAGAGAAGACAATAATCACAATGCAGAAGAAACAAACTATCTTTTAAAAAAATAATAACACCCAAATAGAACGGGCCAAAACCCACACACACAGAGAAAAACCCAGTAAAACTAAACCACAAACAACATGGGTAAGAGAAATACCAAGTAAACACCTCTGATAGACTAAAACATGATAACACACATGTATAGAATACTAGAAACAAAGTAAAGCCAAGACTAGAACATCAAATCTCAACAATCATAAACCCAGACCAAGTTCGAAACCATTAAATCTCAAGAACTCAAAAGTACTTCACAAAACAAGAAAAAAATGTTCAAATCAAGTACAATGAAGTGAGATAGAGAAAACCCATACCTTTTTCTTGATGTTTGAAGTAGACATGATGCAAAAATGGAAACTTTTTCAAGAGAGACACGGAGTGTTTGAGAGAGAGAAATGAGGAAGATAATGAACAGTCACAAAAATTTGAGGGAAAAACTGAAAAAAAAAATTTTAAAACTGTCTCTAAAATGCAAAACACACGTTTTTTGCGACTAGATTAAGTTGCTAGTCAGTCGCCAGGGTAAGCCGCAAAACACTGTGAAACCAAGATTCTCAAAAAAATCCTCTAAGTGTTTTTCGCGACTGGAAGGTCTACCTTCGAAAGAGTCGCGAGGTGAGCCGCGAAAATTCCTGAGTACCCTCGTGACTGGACCCTCCACCCGCAAACAAGTTGCCACACTGAGCCGCGAAAGTCACCAAAACACAAATTTTGAAAAAATTTCTAAGTATTTTTCGCGATTGAGACCTTGACTTGCCAATAAGCCGCGACAAATCTTGGAGTGGGCTCGCGACTGAAACATGTGACTGGAACAACCCGCGATGGAGTCGCCAAAACAGAGCAACACTGTTTTTGAAATTTTTGTCATTTTTGTAAAAACAAAATACTTTCCAAAAACAAGCTAAAACACTCAAAAATCTTTTTGTGTTTGATCAACAAAGATTGAACTTGTGAAAACACATTTAAACAAGTACAATCACACAAATGAATATGGCATTCATTGAACATAAACTTGTGTGATGTGTGTGAGTATAAAAAATGAGATAGTTCTTAGTCTAATGTGAAGCTTCAATGATTAATTCAATCAAGGTATACACAACTAGCACTAGATAATGTGACCCATCTCAATTATAGAAGTATGCATATATGACCTCCCACATAAACTTGAGTACATTTCTTTGAAACTTTTCATTTGGCTCCATTTCTAACATATCATTTGATCTTTTTGAATCAACATATCTCATTCTGAGATTGATGCCTGAAATTTTTAATATTTCAATTTGATGAGTTAGCCTTTGGCTTTTTGGGCACCATACAATTTATTTTGGTCGCTTTCCCTTTTTCCTAGTCAAATACTAGTATGTGCGACAGGTTTTTGCAGCTCAATATCTCTTTTCATTTGGAGATTTACATTTGGTGAGATCTTTGAGTAAAACAATAAAATAAAAATGAGAAGATATACAGGCACAAGTCTATGCATGTCTCAAGATCAACAAAACCATTCACTAATCATTCGTGACAAGGTTGAAGATCTATTTACAATAGTCACATAGATTTCAGAATTTCTTCCACAATGATATGAGTGCATAAGAAACAAGTTCAGCTCGAAAATGCACAAAGCCATTAGTACAAAGGTACAAGGCAAAACTTGCTTTGAGACAAGACTCAACAAAGGTGATCAAACTTTTTAGGATTTTCTACTTTTTATGTGTTTTTGGATTTTTGACACAAAATCAGTAAAAGATTTAACAAAAACAACTTAAATAACAATGTAAAAACATTTGAACCAAAGACAAACACACACACAAAATAACAACCTAAAAACTTGCAAGAAGTACACAACCAAGCATATTCACAAACATGGGAAGTATTAATGCATGAACATGTTGTAATGCTTATGCATGAGTACCCTTTGTCACCCACACGTCACGTGCGTTTGGGGTGATATCCTTGATGGATTGGGTATGAGCGTTAGGACTTTCAAACCTTCTTGTGAAGCTTTCCAAGCAATTTGTGACCGATCATCTTCATCACGTCCATCATTCTGGGATCATGAATTTGATTTCTTGGTTGTTCACCACCCTAAGACCTCTTGTCATTTCTTCTTCCTCGTGATCGAGGAGTGCTTGCATTGTTTAACGCTCTCAACTTATGACAGTTGGGTTTAGTATGTCCTTGCAATCCATAAAAGTGACAGAAATGACTCGTTCTAGGACCCCATTATGATCTTGGAAGAGATTTTTCTCTAGCTTTAAATCTGGCTTCTGATTGATTACGGGACTTATTAAACACCCGTTGATCAGCTACCTTCTTCTTCTTTTCAATTTTTAACTTTCTCAAGAATAGGCTCTTCTACAACCGTCTCTTTGGCCTTCACAAACTTCACTTCTTTGATGACATTGACTAATGAGCTACTCCCTCCGGCATAACCCAACCCGGACTTGTCTGAGGCATGTTTTTGAGATGAAATAACATCATCTAGCTTTTTGGAGGAGACCCTATCTATCCTGGCATGAGCTTGCACTACCTCTTGCTCAAGAAATCTCACTTTTGTGTAAGCTTCTGATAGCTCACCATTAAGTGTTTCAATCTCACACTTTGCCTCCTTGTATCGTACCAGCAGACTTTTGTAATCTTCCTCAGCTTTCTTCATCTTCTTCACAGCCGCCTTTGCCACCTTTGCATACTCACCCGATTTCTCAAGAAGTAAGGCGTAATTCTCTTGAAGACCAGATGTATCTTCATCCTCTTCAGCCTCCGATTCTTCAACAACCCCAATAGACTCCAAATCAGAATGCTCACCAAGCTCCTTCACAAGTGAACCCAAATCATCTGAGGATTCCACTTGTGCAATGGTCATGAATGCGGAGTAATTTCCTTCTCCGTCACAGCTATCTTCAGAGTCAGAGTTTGATGAATCAGTGTCACTCAAAGTAGTAGCATAGACCTTTCCTTTTGACTTCAAATAGTTGGGACATTCCTTTTTGAAGTGTCCATGTCCATTACACTCGAAGCAAGTAATTCCTTGAGAAGATTGGGAATCTTTACCATCTTTTCTTCGGAATTCTTTCTTCTCCTTCCCGGAACTCTGAAATTTTCCTTTGTCACCAAATTTCCCACCGTTCTTGAGTTTTAAGAATTTCTGGAAGTTCTTTACAAGGTACGCCACATCTTTATCTACTGCATCCTCTTCCGAAGAATCATGAGATACCACTCTCTCATCAATTGTTTTAAGAGAAAGAGATTTGCTCTTCTTCTATGTGGGCAGTGACAATTCATACGTCTGCAATGAACCAACTAGTTCTTGAACTTTGATGTCGTCAAGATCCTTGCTCTTTTCAATGGCTGTTACTTTGGCATGAAAGCTTTCCAGCAGTGACCGAAGGATCTTCCTTACTATTTTAGAATCCTTCGTCTTTTCCCCCAAATTGAATTTGCCGACAACCACCTCGTTCAGCTTACTGTAAAAAGAGTCAAAGGACTCATCCTCACTCATCTTTAGCTCCTCAAAGCGAGTGGTCAGCATCTGGAGTTTGGTGTCCTTCACCTTCTTAGTCCCTTCATAAGTTGTCTCCAGAATTTCCCATGCTTTCTTAGCTATGGTGATATGCGAAATCCTGTGAAATTCTTCTGGAGAGACACCACAGAAAATGGCATTCAAGGCTTTGCTATTTGCATTAGCCGCCGCGAGAGCTACCTTATCCCAAGTGGATTTGGCAGCCTCTGGTCTAGACCACCCAACTTCAACTGCATCCCACACAGCATCATCAATAGAACACAAAAATGCTCTCATTCGAACTTTCCAAAATGCATAATTATTACCATCAAAAAATGGAGGCACAGTTAGAGATTGAGACATGTCCATCTCAAAACAGGGTCAAAGATCGCACTAAGGTATTTAAACCACAACAAGTGTACCCGCTCTGATACCAATTGAATGTTCAATATGTGTGTAAAACACCTTGAACGTTTAGACCCCAGATTACAAATTATCAATTCAAGCTTATAATCAAACAATTAATATGCGGAACATGAACATAAGCCAAACACAGAATTGATAAACAATCTAAGCCAAATATAAACACATCCACAACAGAAAATAAATGGCAAAGATAAAGGAAGAGAGATGCAAACACAAGGACAACACGCGATGTGTTATCGAAGAGGAAACCGAAGCCCTCGGCGTAAAACCTCTCCGCTGCCCTCCAAGCGGTCAATAATCTACTAGAAAATGTAGTTGGGATACATGAACAGCAATAGACCCTCCAAGCCTAATTTGCCCAGGTACCTAAGCCCTCCAAGCTTCCTGCTCCCACGAGGTTGCGCCGAACCTTTTTCTTTTCTAGCTTACTGGATTTCGCTATAACCCATAGTATCAACCAATAACCATTGGTCCCTTCCAAACTGCTTCCCTTAGCACCAAAATACCTTTTCACAGACGTGGGTGTGATGAGAAAAGGATTTGGTCAAGAACCTCTCAAGGATGTATCAATGGAGAGGAAGAGAGTAGAGGAATTTGAAGAGTCTCTTAGTGAAGATTGGGGATGAGGCAATCTTGTTTTTCTCTAGGGTTTCTCTCTCAAAATTCTCTCTGGAAGCTCTCTACATTTCATGGGTATAAGGGTCTATATATAGTGGTGTGTGTTTGGAATACGAAGAGATAGTTTTTGCCAAACAGGGTAAGTTAGCGGCTTGGCCTCGCGACTGGTCTAAGTCGCGAGTTCAAGTTGCGAGCTAACGGCCTGGCCAGCCTGGGACTTTTGTCCTGTAGTGCGACAGCTGGCGTGACCCTTCACCTCCCCGCATGCTTCTCATATGTGTAGCAGTTGGCGGCTTGTAAGCCGCGAGTCCCTACTTCTTTGCACATTGTTGAGCAATTCTTCACACTCTCTCACACACTACCCATACATGAATCCCACCTAAATACAGGGTTACTAAGTGCTAAATTACAAGCAAATTGGCATGGAATAAAGCCAACAAGATGGTTGATAAAATTCAACCTTACATGCAACATCCTTATCAACAACATCTTCATCCGTTGAGTCATGGACCTCCACTCTTTCATTAATGGTCTTAAGAGCAAGTGATTTGCTCTTCCTTTGTGTGGGCAACGATAGTTCATAGGTATGAAGTGAGCCAATCAGTTCTTGGACTTTGATATCATCAAGGTCCTTACTCTCTTCAATCACTGTCACCTTGCCACGGAAGCTCTCCGGTAACGAACGAAGGATTTTCCTCACAACTTTAGAGTCCTTCGTTTTCTCCCCCAAGTTGAACTTGCCGATTACTATTTCATTAACTTGCTATAGACAGAGTCAAAAGACTCGTCCTCACTCATTTTCAGCTCCTCGAAATGAGTGGTCAGCATCTGTAGCTTGGTATCCTTCACTTTCTCCGTTCCCTCATACGTGGTCTCCAATATCTGCCATGCCTCCTTGGCAATGGAAATGTGAGATATCCTGTGGAATTCTTCTGGAGACACACCACAAAAAATAGTGTTAAGTGCTTTGCTATTTGCATTAGACGCCGCGAGGGTTGCCTTATCCCATGTGGATTTAGCAGCCTCCGGCCTAGTCCATCCAATATCCACCGCATCCCAAACGGTTTCATCCATAGAACATAAAAATGCCCTCATTCTCACTTTCCAAAAGGCATAGTTGCTACCATCAAAATATGGTGGAGCATTTAAAAAAAAGACCGGTCTATCTCAATAAGGGGTCAAGGATCGCACTAAGGTGTTTAAACCACAGAGAGTGCACCTGCTCTTATACCAATTGAATGTTCAAATAATGTATTAACCACTATGAACGTTTAGACCCCCAAAATACAAATTACCAATTCAAGCTTTATATCAAACAATGTATGTGCGGAAAATGATTATAAGCTTATACAAGAATTGATAAACAATCTAAACCAAATAAAATCGCATCCATAGCAGAAATTAAATGGCAAAGATTAAGGGAAGAGAGATGCAAACACAAGGACAACACAACGATGTGTTATCGAAGAGGAAACCGAAGCCCTTGGCGTAAAACCTCTCTGCCGCCCTCCAAGCGGTCAATAATCCACTAGAAAATGAAGTTGGGATACATGAACAGCAATAGATCCTCCAAGCCTAATCTACCCAATGTACCTAAGCCCTCCGAGCTTCTTGCTCCAACGAGGTTACGTCGAACCTTTGCCTTTAACCTATAGCATCAACCAATAACCATTGGTCCCTTCCAAATTGCTTCCCTTAGCACCAAAAGACCTTCTCACAGACGTGGATATGGTGAGAAAAGGATTTGGTCAAGAACCTCTCAAGGATGTATCAATGGAAAGGGTGAGAGTAAAGGAATTTGAAGAGTCTCTATGTGAAGATTGGGGATGAATCAATCTTGTTTTTCTCTAGGGTTTCTCTCTCAAAATTCTCTCTGGAAGCTCTCTACGTTTCGTGGGTATAAGAGGTATTTATACTAGGGTGAGATAGGAATGCGAAGAGTCGGGTTTTTTCAAAACAGAGCTAGTTGGCGGCTTGGCCTCGCGACTTGGCTGAGTCGCAAGTTCAAGCCACGAGATAACAGAATGGCCAGGATGGACCTTTTGTCTTGTAGTGCTCCAGCCAGTGCGACTGTTCATCTTCTCCCACGCTTCACTCGTGTGCTGCATTTGGCGGCTTGCTAGTCGCGAGTCACCCACAAGTCCCAGGCGCGAAGCCCTGCATCCTTGCACAATCTTGAGCATTTCTTCGCACTCTCTCACTCACTACCCTTACATGAATCCCAACTAAATACAGGATTTCTAAGTGTTGAAATACAAGCAAATTGGCACGGAATAAAGCCAATAAGATGGTCGATTAAATTCAACCTTACATAAATTACAAGAAAATTTGGCATAGAATAAAGCCAATACAATGGTTGATTAAATTCAACCTTACAAAACTATTAAGGAACCTTAAGTCCTCCACTAGTATGCCTTGCACTGAAATTTTTTTAGTTTGCCCCTACTATATTATAATTTGTACATTTTATGGAAAACATTAACCAAAATAATAGAAATTCACATATATCACACTCAGTATCTATCTAACTACTAATAGTTTCATTCATAACTTGAGTTTTGGCTCTAAAAAAAATTAAAAACATAGATCACTCATGTTAGAAATATCTCAATATATAAATATAATATTATGAATAAGTTTTTTTTTTTTTTTTGGTATAATTACATTAAATATCACTTGGTATTTAAATCAATAGCTTTTAATTTTTCAAATTGGTCTCAAATATTATATATTCACATAAATTTGTGTAATTGCATATATCATATATAAATTTTGCCCCCCCTCAACTCAAATCATGGCTCTGCCATTGAAATAATTATTGCGTGCAAAAACCGAAAAGTCTAAAACCAATTAAATTATATATATATATATATATATATGGTTTAAAAAAAGTATAAACTAATATCATTATAATGCTAAAGGTAGCTTGTTTACCAAGCCACCCACTCGAGAAGCTAGTCTCCAGGAAGAAGCGACGAGGAAGCGAAGCTGTCTATGAAGCTTTGCTCACCCCCCACCTCCCCCCCCCCCCCGGCGCATAGTCGTAGTACTCGACTTGTTGCTACTTTAATTCAAAAGGTAACTAAACCTCTTCAAAAATTTTAATTATACCTGTATATATTATGGACTACACACTAGTTTTAACTTTTAATAACAACCAAGATTTAAGATTTCACTTTTAATGTTACGCTTATATTCGATTCTTTTAAATTGACACATTTGATTATTTAACATTGATTCATCCCCATTGGAGCCTCATAACATATGATTATTACACTGCAATAATGTAATCGCATTGAGCCTGAGTCCTCGGAGACTACTTTTTTGATTCAAAATCACGTGCATGCATGAGGCTCTTTTTGTTTTTTTGTTAGTTTAATCATCTCAGTTTGAGGTTTATTCATTTGTCTAAGAATCCGCTGGACATCTAAACATCGGGATTAAATACCCATATTTGACCGAAGTTTCATGGGAGTGCCGTAAAATTATTAGGTAATTCCAGAGTACCATAAACGTATACTCTCTCCTCTCACATAAATAATGGGTCCCATTATAAATTTAATTAATGGGACCTACTATTCATATGAGAGGAGGAAATAGACATTTATGATACTCCGGGAATACATAATAATTTCCCGGGAGTGCCACCACATTTATGAACTGTTCATAAAATCAAGAATGTTATGAGGTTAGTTATAAAATGTAAACACCAAAATAACAATGAAATATATGTTCATGTGTAATTGGGTTTAATTTTTGCTAGACCCATGACACTCTTGATTATATGAGTTGTTCACAAATGCATAATATTAATAGACAAACGTGTTTACTTCGAATAGAAATAAATTAAATTATTACACTAAAAGCAGGAAAAAAAATAAAATAAAAAAATAAAAAAACCTCAGGCTATTATTAATATAGAATTTAATTAATTAGGACAGACAGGTGAATTGGATTGATTCCAAAAACTGTCCCTCACGACAAACTGATCAATAGAAGCTAGGCCTGATGGGTTTCGTTTCATGAACGATCCAAAAATAAATTACCGCAAACTCAATTTGTGTGGCAGCTCGTTGTGTGGGCAATGGCCTGGGATATCAGCATTAAAAATAGTTCATATTCAAACGGTAAAAGAATCAAAAAGTATCGGAAGCACCTTTGACATTCCACTAACATTTAAATTCAGCCACATCCCCCCGTAAAAAACAATAAAATAAAAAAACTTTGACATACCACTAACATAACTACATTTATAACTATTTAAGCCAGCCATAATGTCTATTTCTTATTAATAACCATAAAATTTGCAACTAGTAAGGGAACATACAAAGTAATAAAGAATAAATGAAGGAAGAAAAAAAGAAATGAAATGAAATGTTAATTAATAACTATTATTTGGAAAATAAAAAGGTGGTAAAGAGGAGTAAGAAATAAAATAGAGATGGCTATACAGAAGACATTAAAAACTTTATAGTGCAATAAAATCAACAATTAAATATAATAATACAAATTTAAACTTAAAACTAATCAAACTCCAACTAGAGAGATTATATATATATATATAATCGTAATCTTCATACACCATGACTTAAAAAAAATTATTGAATAGTTCTAACTCTCATTTAATGTCTATTTTATACAAACTATCAACCAATAAATATATAAAAATGGTAAAAAATGTTATAGATAAGATTATGAAAAATATGATAAAACTATTTTTTTTTTAATTTTTATAAAGTCTAGAGACTAAAATAGTATTTTATCTAAAAAATTATCACGCACAACGCGCAGGTCTACGACTAGTTAAAATCTAAAAAGTGAGCTTATAAGCTCAAGCCAAACACACACTAAGTCTGAATAAGACATAATAATAGTTACAGTTTCTTTTTTAAATCCATTAACAGTTTTTTTAATTAGCCCTTTTTTTGTTGTGTATGTGTGTATATATATATATAATATTTATTAATAATTAATAAATGATAAAATCATTTTTTAGTAGATAAAAAATTTATTTACGTACTATTAAAAAAAGTGTGTTATGTAATGGGGAAGTAATGAAAATAAATTTAAAGCAAATTACAATTTTTTTTTTTTAATCAGACAAAACAGTTTTTTAGTATTTCACTTTTTCACTTATCTAACCAAAAATCATGAGGAAAAATTAAAATATTTTTCACTTCCCCACTTTTTTAACTTTTCTACTCATTACTTATTTCCTATTCATGCACTTTTCTATCTCCTAAGACCCAACCAAACTCACCATAACATGGAAACAAAACAAAAAATCGGATCATTGATGTTAACATTTTTTTATTTTTTTTATGTTAACATATTTTTTGTGGTCTTTTGTCTTTTACTTTATTTTTGGGAAGTGGTCTTTGACCACGTCAAACCGCTTTCCAATATATTTTAGTTTCCCAGTATCCCCCATTTTTTTTTTTTTTTTTTTTTTGGGTAGGGCCATGCTCTTCCTCATTAAACATTGACTAATATATTCAATACAATGTGATGATAGATTCCGAACGCAAAATGCACCATGAAAATATTCAACACATACAATTTGGAGTAGCCGACAGTCGGGGAAAAACAGTAAAACACATGCTATTTCGTCATTAAGCCCACGTCATCATCTTAAGAATCAATTAGTCTAGAATTTTATAATAAGATCTTCAACTACTTCCGAGAGGGTCTCATGCTACGATACGAGTAGAATACATAGGGGTATAGTCCGGGTAACCCAAATAAGATTTTGACGTATACCTTTTATTGGAAACTTATTAATACTAGTCGCTAACCCATGCGATACATGAGATAGTTAAATAGAAATTAATATATTTATTTTGTTCAAGGTATTGACTTGAAAATATATGAAAATAAAAACAATTGGTTCAAAATAAAAGTTCACATAAAAATAAAAATAAACACAGAACTTGTAGAAACCTAAAACAACATAATTTCAGAAGATCACAAAAGTAATACATGTAAAATTTCATAAACTTAGAAGATTAGGTGTTATTAATGCTAGTTGAACGTTACTTTTATGAACACCACCACAAGTTGAATATTTCTTTTATGAACACTTCTTAGCAAATCTATCATTGTACATGGACATTTGTCCATTTGCATATTCCATATTTCTATGGTTTATGAACTGGTTTTGCAACTGTGTATGTGAAACTGATGAGATGTTTGTCTTCTTGTCCTCATTTCCTCCTTGAAAGCAGGATCATAATTGAATTGAGTTATCTACTTTTTGTCAATGCTAAATCAAACCTTTCATACCTCTAGGAAATATCAGCAACCCCTTGTTACCTTGTGTACATGTAAAAGAAACAACACTTAATGAAAGTGAACATTATTAAAATTGTCCATACTCAACTTTAAAATAGTAGCATAATAGTCATAAATCAATGCAAAATTACAAATGTAACAGGAAAAATCACTGTTCAATTCAAAGATTCAACTTAAATTAATCAAGGACAACCCAAGAAAAATCACAAAATTAACACTAAATGTATTATGACTTTGAGGGAAAAAAAAATAGTAATGAATTGCTAATGGTGACGATTTGGGGAAAAAAAACTTTATAGGAAAAAAATAAAATGAAGAATTAAACAAACTTCACAACTTTGCGGATAATTCTTGTCATCTTTAGAGATCTTAAACCAACTATTTTCATTTCAGAAACCAAAAACATGTTAAAATCCAATAAAAATTGCATACAAAGAAAAAGGGATAAATAAAGTCCAATACCAGAAATTCAATCCAAAGGAAGAAGAAGAAGACATGGAAACTATGCAAAAACAAAAACAAAAAAAAACAAAAAAACAAAAACAAAAAAACTTAAATTAAGACAAAAGAGAAAGAGGAATGATATGCAATGCCAGTTATGTAATACTGAAAATGGAGTATTACACAACCAATGATAAAAAAGAATTCTAACTAAATAGTTGAACTTTTTCTTTTTCCTGATAAGTCTTCATAGTTGACAGCCATAGCAAATTCATGTTCATTTGTAAGTGAATTTAATATCAGGGTCTGAATTGTAATTTGTGAGCTTGATTGAATAATTTAAAAATAGAAAATAAATTGAATATAAATTAAGTCAAATCAATGTCAAGACCATGTAAGAAAACATTTTTTTTCACATTAAATTCAGTAAAGAAAATTGAGTATAGCACATACACAACAAAATGAATTAGTGAAAAAACCTTCAACTGATCCAAGTTCAATCAAACAAACTCTGTCAATTTATATAAAATAAAAATCAGACATAGTAACTTACTTATCAAACAAAAACAAAAAAAAAAATCAGACATAGTAACTTTAATTTTTTGCTTAGAATCAAGACAAAAAATTTTACTATTAAATTCCCACGTTACTATCATAGTATCATCATAAGAGAATCAAACCAAATGTTATAAAAGGATAACATGAGTAAGACTTGGTAATTGAAGGAATTGAGTTTTATAAAAAAATTTGTGAAAAATAATCAGTTAGAAAATTATGAATATTAGCCTGCACCCATTATAGACCAGCAGATCTGGCCTTAGTATCATATAAATTAAGTACCAACACATAGTGAATAAGAGAAGTTAGAAATAATTTGTACTTTTTGGCCAATCTGCTAGTGTCGGGTCCTCCCAAGCTTGGCCAGCAGCTTTGCAAGGAACTACTTTCTTCTTGGTTTCTGCTTTGTGCTCAATCTCATTGCTTGCAAGGGCAACCTTTATGCTCTCAAGTGCTTCTGGTGTAATCGTTTGCGCATGTATTTGAAACAATTGTTGTGCCTGTTCAAATACAACACTTTTAATTATAAAAATATAATATTTATTTATAAAGTAAAGAAAAAACAAAGATCAGAAACCATCCGCATGATTTAATTCTCCTTTTCTTTTGGTTACAGACAGATTGGTGCTCTTCCCAATCATTAAAAAAAATAGATTCCATGTCACAAAGGTGGAGAATGGTGGTTTGGGGGAGTGGGTTTGGCTATGGGTCTTTGTTTTGGAAGAAGGAGAAGGGGAACAGTGGAGGAAGGTGAAGGGGTTTGCATTTTCTCTCAAAAGTGGAGATTGGTGGTTTGGGGATCGGGTTTTGAGTCTTTGTTTTGTAGGTAAAAAAAAAAAAACATCTATGACAATTAACAATATCAAAATTTTATTAATATATATATATATATCAAACAGAATGACAACCAGTACAAATACATAGCTAAAACTACAAATACAAAACAGAGTCAACAGACTCAGGAATACCCCCAAGTTTGAGATAACCAAGAAACTTAAATATGCAATCACATTCCAATTTCAAATTCTTTCTAGAAACATATTATTAATAAATATGCAAGAAACAGTACATAATAAAGGAAAGGTAAATACCTGACTGTCCTCATCTTGTAGTACAAAGAATCATATGTAACCCCTCCTTAATCATGTTCAACTACAAACATGAAAAAAAGAAAAAAGAAAAAAGAAAAATGCAAGCACCTGCAACAAAAGTGAAATAAAATAGAATACCATAGAAAAATCTTAGTAGAAATAACATAAAGTAATTCACAATTGGCAAATTAACAAAGCAAAATTCACAATTCACAAAGGTATCTAAAAGGAACCTTCACAATTGATTGTGCTTCCATTTACTTTTGCTTCACTGTTGTTTTTTTCCTCAACACCCAAACAGATGCTCAATTTGGTTAAGTTTCTCTGATCGTGAAAATACTTTGGAAGCTTTATATCAAGCAGATGGTGTGCATATATGAAAAGTGAAATTATTTTGATTCTAGGAAAGTTAACTAACCTGGGTTGGAGGAGAAAGATGAAGAAGAAGAACATGATTTATCAGCTACAAAATCAGAGAAAGAAATCAAATTTAAAAATAATAATAATTTAACAAATCCTTAGGTGTAAATTAACTGAAATCAACAATAATCAAACTGAAAGCAATTCAAACATTAACGAATTAGTAAAGATAAATAAAAGTTAAAATGTTTCACAGATATCTGATGTGATTCATACTAACGGATTTAATCATAAAGAGAGAAAAGAGTTACCTTCTTTGGAAGAGTCGGCAGTTTGGGCTAATACCTTAGAGAGAATGATAGAAAGGATTAA
Organism: Quercus aquifolioides; assembly: GCA_019022515.1. Taxonomy (NCBI): domain Eukaryota; kingdom Viridiplantae; phylum Streptophyta; class Magnoliopsida; order Fagales; family Fagaceae; genus Quercus; species Quercus aquifolioides. The sequence goes on from JAFHAW010000201.1 coordinate 76,848, forward strand.
ATCCAGATTTTGAAACCTAGAGGTCTGCGTTAGGAAGGGGTGAAGTCATTAGAGAGAAGAAGGTTTTGGATGAGTATACTTGAGGGCTGAAGAGATAATCAAATGGTGGGGTTGACAAATATAGAACTGGAGAAGGGTGGTGCTGGAGAAGGTGGAGCCGTTGAGCTGCGATTTGCGTGTGGGGTAACGGCAGAGTGTGGTCTACGTTTTGGAGGAAGGAGAAGGTAGAGCGTGTTAGGGGCTTAGGTTTCCTCTGATTTTGCGTTTAAGTATTTTTTTGGGTTTTAGAAAAGTTTTTTTTTTTTTTTTTTGGTTTATGATTTAAAAAAAAAAAAATATTATGCTGACATGGAAAATTGTGGGAGCTTCAAAAGCTTCGGTTATATATATATATATAGATTACTTTATTATTTACTATTAATAACTTGTCCCCTTAAATAAATATAAAATTTGTTGTCAATTTTAGTGTGTTTATAGACTTATTGAATGTAAATGTGAGAAACACATAACTTACATGCATAGAAGTTACCCAAGTTGAGAAATGTAGAAATTCTGCTCTAAATTGAAAAAATTGTTGGCAAAATTGAGGTTAAAATAATTTCAAGCTGAAAACTCACTTAGTGTATAAAACACTTGTGAATGTTTAGACCCCAAAAAAAAAAAATTCCAATACAAGCTTATATCCAAACAATATATGTGCGGAATATGAAATATAAGCAATACCCAAATTAGCAAACTTCTCTAAGCCATTAATTAATCACAACTAGCAGAAATTAAAAGCTAAGAGTAAGGGAAAGAAAGATGTAAACACAAGATAACATTGGCACGTGTTATCGAAAAGGAAACTGAAGAACTCGGTGAAAAACCTCTCCGCCGCCCTCCAAGCGGTAAATGATCCACTAGAAAATTAGTTGAGATACACGAATAGTAATAGACCCTCCAAGCCTAATCTACCCAATGCACCTAAGCCCTCCAAGCTTCTTATTCCAACAAGGTTATGCCGAACCGTGTCTTCTCTAGCTTACTGGATCCCGCAATTAGCCCATTGCATCAACCAAAATGAATTGGTTTTCTCTTGAACTACTTCCCAAACATCAAGAACCTTCTCACTATTTTGAATTTGGTAAGGTGAGGATTTGGCTTATGATCCTCTCACGAGTATGACAATAGAGAGGATGAGAGTAGATGAATTTGGAGAATCAAGTGTATAAAATTGTGGATGAATCAATCTTGTTTTTCTCTAGAATTTCTCTCTCAAAATTCTCTCTCGGAAGCTCTCATCATTTCGTGGGTATAAGGGTATTTATAGTAGGGTATGAGATGGAATGTGAAAAGTCATTTTTCAACAAAACACGATGCACTGGCGAGTCACGATTGGGATGAGTTGTGAGTTCCAGTCACCAGTTTACCAGACTAGGCCAGATTGTACTTTTTGTCCTGTAGTAATCCAGCTATCCTGACTCTTTATCTTCATGCATACTTCACACATGTGCTTCATTTTGGCTAGTCACCACCTGCGAGTCAGTTGCAAGTTCCAGTTGCGAGTCATCTTCTTGTTGCACACTCTTGATCAAATCTTCACACTTTCTCACACACAGCCCTTACATTATTCCCAACTAAATACAGTGTTTCTAAATGCTAAATTACAAGCAAATTTGGCACGAAATAAATCCAACACATAGTTAAATAAATTCAACTTTAAAATCTCCCTCTTTGGCTATTTTGTGGCAAAACCCTAAAACATACTCTAGACTTAAAAATGTGAGTTGGGAACAGTTGCC